>MU223150.1:132448-151045 GCA_018584345.1 Thuja plicata
GTGTGCACATGGTTGGTTCTGAAAGTGAAGATGATTCTAGGGATTATGAGTGGGATTCCTTTTCTGAAGAGTCTTGTCATGACATAGAAGTTGATGTTATTCACACATATGCAACTATTCCCAATGTTACAAGTCAGGAAAATGAACATCAAGGCTCAAATTCTACACAAGTGTCAAGTGAACCTCAAGAATCCAACATAAGGAAAGCATCTAGGAATATTCAATGGGTAGGTGAACCTTGGGTACCTTCGTGGGGGGGGGTGATTCAAATGTTGTATTTAATCCACATGCATTCTTTCCCATGGGAATCAACAAGGACTCTAGTGAAGGAGAATTTGATCCAACTTCCATGGAACATCTTGAGGAAGCCCATGTCATAGACCTAAGTGATACAATGTACGGACCTTGAAATGAGGTCATGTCCTTAAACCCTTTGAATGAAGATTTTCCAAATTAATTCTTATCCTTAATGCACCCCGAACTCATTGATTGGGATTTATCTGAACCAAATGACCTATTATACTTTCCCAATGACCTTGCAATGGCCCAATACCTAAATGTGGTTGAGCCATCTTCTTCCATCAATTAATAAAATTTAGACATGATGATGGAGGCAGGGGTCCAACCTCTCAATCCACAAAATAAAAGAAAAAATATAAAAAAATGAAAAGGTCTAGTGGTGAAAACCACCATGTGGCAGTGCTAGAACCTAAAAAAGTCAAAATATCGGATGTTTCCAAAGGTGAAAACCCAATTGTGGCACCTAAGGAAGAGAGGTTGGATGCCATACCCAAACATGAAGATGAAAGATCACCCATTCTTATTGAAGCAATGAAGAAATTTAACATTGGCACCAAAGTGGATCCTAAGTTTGTTCATTTAGCAACATCTTTGAGTCCATCAGAAAGAAAGGAGTTCATCGAATTATTTCAAGAAAAGAAAATTAAAATTGCATGGTCTTATGCTGACATGCTAGGGTTAGATCCAAGCTTCATAATGCATCATTTAATTGTGAAACCTGACATTAATCCCGTCAAACAAAAATTGAGAAAGATGCAACCTCATGTGGCACTTTTAGTAAAAGCAGAATTGGAAAAGCTCCTCAAGGTTGGATTCATAAGATTAATTGCATATGTAGAATGGATATCCAACATTGTACCAGTCACAAAACATGAAAAATCTATTAGATTTTGCATGGATTTTAGATATCTCAATCTTTCTTTCCCAAAAGATGATTTTCCACTACCTAGCATTGATACTATAGTCGACTTGACGGCGGGTCATTATATGCTTTCCTTGATGGATGGATTTAGTGGATAGAATCAAATCTAAATTGCACCCGAAGACCAAGAGAAGACAAATTTTACATTCCCATGGGGAACCTTTTATTGGAATGTGATGCCCTTCGGTCTCAAAAATGTCAGAGCAACCTACCAAAGAGAAATGACTACCATCTTCCACAATATGATGCATACCTTTTTAGAAGACTATGTGGATGATATTCTAGAAAAATCACATGAAATAAAGGATCATTTACCAATATTAGACAACATTTTCACAAGGTTAGAACAATTCAAAGTGAGACTCAATCCAAAAAAGTGTGCTTTTGGGGTACAATCTGGCAAACTCTCAGGTTACACTGTTTCTGCAAAAGGCATTGAAGTAGATCCTGAGAAAGTACAAGAAATAATGGACATGGAAATTCCTAATAATATTATCCAAATGAGGTCTCTTCAAGGAAGACTTCAATCTATAAGGAGGTTTATCTCCCAATTGGCATAAAGATGCCATTCATTCACAAGGTTGCTACATAAAGACACTATTTTTACATGGGATGAAGAGTGTGACAAAGCTTTCACATTGTTAAAAACATACTTGGTGAATCCACCCATCTTAATGTCACCTATTAAAGGAAAACCTTTGTTACTTTACATATCAGCAATGGAAAAATCATTAGGGGTACTATTGGCACAAGAAGACAATGAAGGAAAAGAAAGATCCATTTACTACTTGAGTAGAACATTGATAAAGTATGAATTGAACTATAGCTTCATGGAAAGGGCTTGCCTAGTTGTGGTGTTTGCCTCTCAAAATCTTAGACATTACATGTTGATACATAAAGTGAAGTTAATTGCCAAGATTGATCCTTTGAAGTATCTACTTAGTAAAACAGCCCTAACAGGAAGAATTACAAAGTGGGTGATGGTACTTAGTGAATTTGACATTGAGTACGTGGATAGGAAAGAAATCAAGGGACAAGTAATTGTTGATCAGTTGGCCGAACATCCTTTAGAGTCTACACATCCAATTAAAGTGGAATTTCCTGATTCAGAGATTGTTAAGGTGGAAGCAAAGATATGGACTCTATATTTTGAAGGATCCTATACTCAAAGTGGTTCAGGGGCAGGAATTCTTTTGATAACACCTCAAGGTTGCACAATTCCAAAATCTTACAAACTATTGTTTCCTTGCACAAATAATATTGCTAAATATGAAGCTTTGGTCATAGGTCTCAAAATGTCTTTGGAATGGAATGTCACAGAATTACAAGTTTATGGAGACTCTCAATTAGTCATCAACCAAATCAATGATGAATACAATACCAAAGATGGAAAATTGATGCCATATAAAAGGATGGCGGATGATTGGAAAAATATTTTTCTTTGATTACCTTTGAGAAAATTCCAAGAGACAAAAATAGAGCAGTTGATGCAATGGCTACTTTAGCTTCATTACTCCAAATGCCTGATTAGAATGCGAGGTATGGATTCTTGGTGGAAAAATTGGAAAAACTGGCATTTGACTTACCCGATACCCAAATAATAGCCCTTATTAATGGACACGACTCACCTTGGTATGGACCAATTTATACTTATATTAAAAACCAAACCTTACCTTTGGACCAAACCTGAGCCCAAAAATGACATTTCATAAGACAATCAGCTCATTATACCATCCTATCAAACACATTGTACCATAAAGGTCTTGATGGAATGCTCCTTAGATGTCTAGAGGAAGAGGATTCTAGGTTAGCTTTAAGAGATGTTAATGAGGGGATTTGTGTGTAGCATTCTAGTGGATTAAATTTAGCAAATAAAATCCTTCGCATGGGGTATTTTTGGAAAACCTCAGAAAAAGATGCTTGTTAATTTGTGAAAGTTTGTGCTAAATGCCAATATCACGGCAACATGATCCATGCACCTGCGCAAGAATTAAATCCTTTTGTTACACCATGGCCATTTTATCAATGGGGTTTTGATCCAATTGGCATGATTTACCCACCATCTTCTAATGGACATAAGTATATCCTCACAACGACAAAATATTTCACTAAGTGGGTAGAGGTCGTTCCTTTAACAACTGCCACAGGGAAGAAGATTTCCATGTTTATCCTTAATCACATCATTTGTAGATATGGTATTCCTCATGCCATCATTACGGACAATGGAAAACAATTCAAGAACGAAGATGTAGATGAACTTTGTGAAACATTTCATATTATTCACCATTCTTCCTCCATTTATTATCCTAAAGGTAATGGACAAGCCGAAGCTACAAACAAGAAAATCCTCAAAATATTGAAGAGATTGGTTGATAAGTCAGGAAGAGATTGGTATATTCAGATAAACCCGATATTATGGGCCTATAAAACTAGCATTTGTACACCAACAAGAGCTACACCATTTTCCTTGGTTTATGAAGCTGAAGTTGTTCTACCCTTAGAAGTTGAAACATCATCCCTAAGAGTGTCACTACATGGATTAATCATGGATGAGGATTATAGGGTTTCCCAACTTCAACAATTGGAATTGTTGGGGGAACATCAAACACAAGCATATGATCATTTGAAAGTGTATCAGAATCGAATTTCAAGAAACTACAACAAGTACATCAAACCAAGATCCTTTCAAGTGGGAGACTTAGTTTTAAGAGAAAACCCTAAAAAATCAAGAATATAGGGAAAAGAAAGGAAAATGGGAAGAAAATTGGCTTGGTCCTTTTGTAATTGTTTCTTCTTTTGGCATGGGAACATACAAACTAGCTGATTGTGAAGGGGATGAGTTGCAAGAACTCATCAATAACATCCATTTAAAGAGATTTCATACCTAATCAGATGAAAGAGAATCAGATGAAAGAGTATCAAATGAGAGTATCAGATGAGTTAGCATCTTCTTTGTACATGAGAAAAAGTAAAAATCCAAAAAAAAGGAGAAAATATCAAAATACAAAAAAAACCAGAAAGATCAAAAGGCCAAAAACATTGGAAAACAAGAAAAATCAGAAAAATGAGAAAATTGAGCATGAAGAAATCAAAAAAATTGAAAAATAAAAAATGTTGTCTTGGTGAAAACCTAGCAATAGGCACCTTGGTAGAAAAAAAAGAAAAAAAGAGAAAAAGATAAATAATACCAAAAGGTGCAAACCTAGAAACAGGCGCCTTTTGTCCCTTAGGTCTTTCCTAGTTGCATTTGTACATATTTCATTTCACCATCTCACTTGTCCATATCCTCATTGCATCCATCATTTGTGAATAAGTCATAATAAAGCCTTTCAAATAAATTTTTGCATTCTAGGTTTCATTTGCCCTAAGTTTCACATTGATCACATTTATCACCTGGGGGCAATCATCATGGATTTTTGGTACCAAACAGATTCAAAAGTGCAATATCTTGGTCACATGACAGAAGCAAATTTTCAGATTCAGAGGAGAGATTATTTTGGAACCTTTGATGGATATCATTTTTCAACCCTAAACAGTTTGATCCTACAACATGATCCTTGAGTTTCATTGACTTATTTTATCAGGATTAAAAATTGACAACACCTTAAATGATCAGAATGTTTGGAATTCTTTTTGAAAATCTTGATACATTGTGATACACTTGAAATTTTTGATGAGTTTTTCATTGAATTTTTTGAGTCATGTCTTTTTAGCTAATCAATGATGTTTCTACTAGATTGGCGATGATGGAGACATGATGTTTTATTGGCTTTTGTGTGACTGTTTTGAGAGAGATTCTTTAACTTGTGTGAATTTGTCTAAGGACATGGTCATCAAAGAAAATCAAGGACATTCATATAGGAAGGAGGATTAACCTTTGTTTGTTTATGCAAAAGGATACCTTGGCTATTTAG
This sequence comes from Thuja plicata, assembly GCA_018584345.1. Lineage (NCBI taxonomy): Eukaryota > Viridiplantae > Streptophyta > Pinopsida > Cupressales > Cupressaceae > Thuja > Thuja plicata. The sequence goes on from MU223150.1 coordinate 137,585, forward strand.
ATCTTCAATATCTTAATACCAAAATCCACTTGCAACATTGAATCTCTTGAAACCGGTATCATACTCCCATAGTTGGTCATTCAACTAGTGAGGGTTGTACTAGGTTCCTAAAGAGGTTTCCAACTGAGATGAAAGTCATATTCATATTCTTATGGTTGCAATGGCACCAATAATATATCTCACAATGCTCAATGATGAAAATATATCTCTTTTGTAGTTCTTTCGCAAAAAGCTAGTGACCTTTAGTTGCATTGCATTACATTTTCATGTTAGATTAATTGCATTATTTAGAGTAATTTTTCCAAATACAAGGGGGTTCATCATTTTGGGGGTTACATAAAATTTCATGGTTTCAAATCAATTATATGTGAGATTGTCTTTTGCATCCATTCATAGCATTAATCATTAATCATTATTTATACATATCTTGAGAAAAACAAAAGAAAAAATATATTAATCATTATTCATTTATCATTCATCTTTTAGAATTGCATTTCATAAACTAAGTTGCATACATCAAAATCCAAAAAGATAGTTGCATAATCATCATTTGCATTCATATATCTACTTCATACTCTAAAGACATTACATCCATAGCATAAATGAAAAGGAAGTGCATCATAGACATCATGTAGATATGCATATAAACAAATATCACATCATCACATCAACATCGAAGGGAAATCAATCAAAGAGAATCATAGATAAATGTCCATCATCAAATGTCTATAGAAAATTTGTATATCAAAGATACATCAACAAAATGATCCATACAACAGTCCTATTCAAAACTCCATATGATACATCAATACAATATCCAGATATCCAACTCATATCTATCTCATGGCCCAACCGAGGCACCTGATCCATCTCCAGCAACAACTTATCCATACCCTAACCCATTGAGACCCCTGTCACCTACTCTATCCTGAGTGGAAGGTGGTGTCTGACTTGTGCTAGCACTCATAGGTAACTAAGCCATCATAGCCAAGAACTATTGTAACAACCTAGTCACCTGATCCAAGCGTCCAATCACTGCACTCATCCCTCCATGTAATCCTCTCACATCCTGTACTAAGCCATCAATGATAGGAGGAACTGGAGGTTCCTGTGGTGCCTAAGGTGCTAATGGTACCTATGGTATCACCTATATCCGAGGTGCACCCTAAACCTGTGCTACACTAACCTGTGGATCTACCTAAGGGGGTACCTGTCTTGGCGGAGATGCTGGTCTCTGTGGATCCTAACCCTGTAAAGGAACCTGTAATAGAACCTATATGGCTGCATGTACCCATCTCTGTCTCTGTCTAGCCCAAGCTATAACTAGAATAGCCTGAACCTATCTGTGCATTAGTACTTGTACCCACCTCTGTCTAGGCTGTCCAAAACCACCACCTCAAGCTCTCACATGTCCACCCTGCATCTGAGGTCCTACAACTCTTTGTACCTAAGGAGCCCTAGGTACTCCCTATACTCTCTTCCTCTAGGGTCTCCTACCACCATCATCTCCATCTCCATCATCAGCAGATAGCTCATCAACATCAGGAATAGGCTCTACCAGATCCGTGAATCTAGTGAATCTATGTCGAGAAAACCACTCTCGATACTCAGCGGACATACCTGCATCGGCCACATGCTCCATCATATCCCATCTAACATGGCCTAGCCGCTCGATCTCTATACATGCAAACTGATAATCACCCTGAGCTCCCCGCATGGATCGCTCTGTGTGTACTCTAGCATACAATGCCATACCCTGCAGCATATCTTGAATACGACCATACTGTCGAAGAACCCTCCCAAAGAAGAATCTCTCTATACAAAGTGGTGATCGACCAATCATCCACCGAGGGGAAAACATATATGGAAGCTCATCATCATCCTCTCTCCATCCCTTGTAGCCCAAGTATGATCTCCATACGACCTGATCAATATTATCGATAGTCTGATGCCAGAACTCAACCTTGCCCAGACGATGCTGGACAATCATGCCATCATATAGAAATGTATAGGGATATCCTCAACCTCACACTCGTGCTGATATAGGTCTGGTAATTAGGATATGCTCCCAGGTCCATAGCTGTAACAAAATTGCAGCTGCAGATATAGCCATGCTATGCCTATACACAACCTTGTGTAAATTATGATATAACTGGGCTAGCATGCAAGATCCCCAGTCTAATCTCTGAGGATGAGAAATGGAGTCCTCTAGTATGCGGCCCCATCTAACTAAAAAGCCATGACCTCTCTTATCTGGTAAGAGAAGTCCTCCAATCGATGCTCCTAGAAAAGCTGGCAAAGTAGGAAATGAAGCAAAATATGCCCATGTAATGCTATCATCACCAATAGTGGCATCTCTAAACACCTGTCTACATGAGCTACCATCGTAGACCTGATCATAATAAACCTTCTCTCCATGGTTCGGGATCCTCAGCAATCTATATACATCCTCTGGCGTGATGGTCATCTCGCCGAGGGGTATATGGAAAGTATTATGGTCAGAGTGCCAACGCTCTGCCATAGCTGTTAATAAACCTCAGTTCAGCTGAAACCGAGGGAGATCAAGGAGGAATCTGAGTCCACATGTCTCAATTGTCCGTCTCTCTGGAAGGGACAACTCATCAACCAGATCAAAGACCCAAGATGCTACATTCCGTACGTATAACTTATGGTAATGTGCCTACATTTTGAAAATGGGGTGAATTATATTAGTATCTTTCTATTGGTGGATCATTCTAAGTTAATCAAACATATTAAATATATATTGTCTCTTGTCAAGCACATCAACCTATTGTTCCTGACCTCTAGATCTTGAGAAGAGATCAATTTGTAATATCTTTAATCAATCTAATTAACACATCAAACATTCACTGGTATGATTATTCTAATATCCTAAACACTAAGTAACATCATGGAATCACATCTTTTTAGCTTGGCAATCAATGTGGTCATCTAGACGATCAATCGAAGACAACTTGTTCTATCTAAAATTAGGTTTTCATCAACTATCATTGCACGCATCACTTGGCTAAGTGAAAGCATCATTTCATGCTACACGTCATTGAACACATCATACACATCATTTAAAGTGTCAGAGGCATTGCTTTAAAGCATATGCGACATTTGAAAATCCTACGTGTCATTCAAACTATGCTACGTGTCATTTAAATCTTAATTTTGAAAAAGTGTTTCATACGCGTCATTTCAAATATGGGGTTCACATTTTAACCTAATTTATAAGTGGTATTTAACACTTTATATGCGTGATTTGACTATGCGGATGCGTCATTTCACTATCCTACGCATCTTTTAAAAGCTCCTAAGCGGCAATTTGCTAGAACTAATCTAGAAAGAAGCAAAAATGATAATAAATGCTATCAAAAAGAGTAATAAATGCACCAGGAAGGTTCAAATCACTCATCGGAGGTCCGTAGTCAAGAGATCTCTGATACCGGTGTGCTCTCTTGAATTGATGCTCTCAGATAGGGACCACCATTGCTCTCAATCATAGCAGAATCAAAGCAAAATCTCAATAGTCAAAAGTGAAAATGAATAGTAAATTTGGGTTTTTCAACCTATTTAAGCTATTTTGAGCTAATTTTGGCAAGATTTTTACCCCCTGGGACCTAAATCTACATTTTTTTGCACACTGGGGCATAGTGTGATCTTATCATCATTGTTCTTTATGTTTTCAGAAATGAAATCATTTAGATATACTTTTTTACATCAATCACATCATATTGGCATTAGGACATCAAAATGTTTTCATTTCTGAGGGGACATATATCATCAGATCAACAAATCAACGTTCTATATCAAATCTGGGGCATTAAAAATTCAAACTTTTATCAGTGGGGCATTCTGCATCTTATCAATCAGAGTTTCAAATCCAAGTTGTGAATCAGGGTTATCAATCAGAATTTCAAATCAAATCAGTTGTGAAGGGTTTCAAATCAATCAGGTTTTTTATCATCAAATCAAATCAAGGTTTCATATCAAATCATAGTATCAAATTAATCAGGTTATCAATCAATCAGTGACTAGGACATGGAATTTTCTTTGAATCAATGCACTTCACACATCAATTCAAAGAGGGGCATTTGTAGACACCCAAAATTGACCAGGTGTCTTAGTATCATCAAAATCTACAAATCTCAACTAATCTCATCAAAATGCTTAAAATGCTTCAAAATGAATCAAAATCAATTAAAGGGAAATTTATCAATCAAAGTGGATTAAATCAAATTTAAATCAAGGGATTAATTAATCATGAAATCAAATAATTAAATACAAGCCTAAAAGGACAATCAAATTATGCAATTGATTTTAATCAATTAATTGTATATTTTTAATTAAAAATCAAATTAAACCTATTCCTTACATGGCTAAATTAATTAAATGATTGAATTAATTAAAATCCTAAAATCTTTTCAACACAAATAAAAGAGCCAATGAGAATTGAGAACACACTTGCACATGGATCACTCTAATTTTGCATCTCAACCTCTCATTTACTCTTTAAAATCTCATCCACTCATCTTGTCCCACCCTTTGAGGACAACATTTAAATTATTTGAAACCATTTGAGATATCAAACTCAACCAAGGATTAACCCATGATCAATTCACTCTACCCCCTACCCTTGAGATTTTACTATAAATACAAGCATTTTCCAAGCATAAAGGAATCCTAGAAAATTTGAATGCAAAAGCATCCTCATTATAGGCAATTTCATAGCAATTTGAGCAATAGTGAGAACATTTTGTAGAAAATTGATAGATCATATCAAGTCATGAGAGAATTTGAATTCATTTTGTATCATCTTTGAGAGAATTGAGAGCTAGATAAGACATTTTTGCATCAATTTTTCATTCTAGGAAGGTCACTAGTAGAGATTAAGGCTGGGAGCTCTACTTGCAAAGCCTAGTTAGAGAACCATGAGATGTTATGGATTTTAAATGCAATTCTTTAGATTATTTTGTTTATTTATTTCTATATAATTGTGCTTAATTGTCCTAATTTCATGAAGGTGTATTAACTCACACACAATGGGTTTTGTCATTTTAGGCAAAAAATAATCTCTAGGATCCAAAACTTTTATAGCAAGGCTCAAAACAGGAAAAACAACCAACAGTGGCTCTTTTTGAGGATGCTTAAATGCAAGTTTATAGAAAGAACCAAACATCTCTGGGAGGTAGACCACATTTTCTAACCTACTTTAAAAGAAAACACACAACAGAAACAAATACACTTGTACATATAATACAAAACTACTATGCATGGAAAGCATAACTAATTGAAGAAAGGTTTCAAGAATTGTCCATGCACTGGAAATTCAAATACCTCTCCATCCATATTTTTCAATAGATATGAATCTTTTCGAAAACTTTGATGAATGATAAAAGGACACAGCCATAAGGATTCAATTTTTTTATGCTTAGCTTTATCTTAAGCTCTTACATTCCATTGAAGTATCAAATCATCAGGCTGGAACTTCCTATTACTTTATCTCTTGTCAAATATGTATTTCATATTTTGTTGTAGCTTGACATTTTCTCTTTGATTGTCTTTTCTTATTTCATCCAGCTCTACTAGTTGCACCATTCTTTCTTGCATTAGATCAGGGATTTCTAACTCATCATCTTGAATGAACTTGTATACTGGAAGCAAATTGTTCACAGGAATTCTAGACTGAGCACCATAAACTAATTCAAAAGGAGACTTTCCTATTTATTTCTTCACAGTGATTATATCTGCCCATAATTCAAGTTTCAACTTTGTATGCCATGCTCTCTTATTTTTTTCCAAAGTCTTTTTCAAAATTTGCAGAATGTTCTTATTACTTGATTCTGCATGTCCATTGGCCTGTAGATGGTAGGGGGATGAATATGACATGATAATTCCCATATCAGAATAGAAATAAATAAATTCATCAGATCTAAAACACATGGCATTATCCATTACTATTTTGATTGGAACACTGAATCTAGTAATCACATTGTTCATCAGAAAATCAATCACCATTGTGCTTGTATCCTTCTTGGCTGGAATTGCCTCAACCTACTTGGTAAAATAATCAGTCACTAAAAAAATCCAACTGTGTCCCCCACTTGATTTCTCAGAAAACTCCCCAATGAAGTCCATTCCCCACATTGAAAAAGGGGCTTCTGCCACTATGGGATTTAATAATTGGGCACCTAAAAATTTCATTTTATTGGAGAATCTCTAACAGGGTTCACACTTTCTAACAAAAGAATGGGCATCTTTGAATAAAAAAGGCCAATAATAACCAACCCTTAAAATCTTGTGAGATGTTGATTTTGCTGAGTAGTGTCCTCCACACATTCCAACATGCATTTCTCTTAGAATCTTTTCAGGCTGCCCCTTATCTAGACACAATAGTAATATCCCATCTCTATTTTTCTAGTATAAATCACCTTGCAACAAGACATATCTTTGAGCTTGTAACCTCAAGCTCCTCTTCTGATTATCAGTTAAATCTTCTGGGCAGCTAGCATTTTTAAGAAAAAATATGATATTAGCATACCAGGGCTGCATCTCAATACTTGTAACATCTTATCCATAAGTATCAACGTTATTGATTTGGAATAGATCCAAATTATCTCCATTCATTAAATTATCTAGTCCTAAGCCTCTTACAAATTTAGTAATGTGGATATTTATGTCAAATTCCTAAATCTTGTTAATCCACTTACATCTCTTTCTAGTTACTTAGCTTTGGATCAAAATATCCTTTACTGTAACATGTGGGACATATGCATTGATTTTGGCACAGACCAAGTAAGGTCTGAATGCCTTAACTTCTTTTACTAGGGCATAAGCCTATTTCTCCATCAATTGATAATTCAACTCAGCTACTTGCAATGACTTGCTAAAGAAAGTAACATGGTGTTCAAATCTTTCCTCATCTTTCTACAACAGAATTGTAGAAATTGTATGAAAAGAGGCAAATGTAAACAACGAGAATGGTTTGGTGTAGTCAGGAGATACTAAGACAGGTGCTTCTTGTATGACTAGCTTAATTTTTTCAAATACTAATTGTGCCTCTTGATCCCATTTAAATTTCACATCTTTCTTTAACAATTTAACTATTGGCTTAACCAATTCGACAAAGTTTGCAATGAACCTCCTAAAAAAGTTGATTTGTCCTAGAAATGACTGCACACCCTTTAGATTCTTAGGAGCATGTACCTTCTGGATAGATTGAACTCTTTCAGGGTCTATTCTTACCCCTTCTTTTGATACTATATGCCCTAAAAGATTTCCTTCTATGACAACAAACTAGCATTTCTTTGGGTTTAAGGAAACTCTATATTCCAGGGCTTTAATAAATACCTTTTCTAAATGATTACAGTGATCTTCAGCTCTCTTTGAAAAAGAAATCAAATCATCCTGATATACCACTATGAGAACATTTATAAGGTCTTTGAAAGCTACGTCCATTTCCCTCTAAATATTTGCACCAACATTCTTCAATCCAAATGGCATGCGAGCATACACATAAGTTCCCCAAAGAGTAGTAAATGCAGTCTTGAATTGTTCAGACTCCTTAACTAGTACCTGGTTATAACTAGAGAACCCATCCATCATAAAGAGTAAATCACATCCAGTGACCTTATGCAGCATAGCTTCCATATTGGGTAATCCATAATTATATTTCAATGAGGCAACATTTAAGTTTCTAAAATCAACACACAATCTAATATCCCCATTTTTCTTTCTCACAGGGACTAAGTTTGACACCCATGATGAATGTCTTATAGGTTGAATAATACCTACATCTCTTAGCTTTATCAGCTCTGTTTTCATCTTGGTGGCCAATAGTGGGTTAATAGGCCTCTATTTTTGCCTAAATGGTTTCACATCCTCCTTGAGTGGGATATCATGCTGGAACAAGTCTTCTCTATAAGATTTTAAATCTTCATAAGACCAGTCAAAGACATGTTTATACTTCTTCAGAAACCTTACCATATTTAATCTCACATTCCTATTCAACCTTTTACCAATAGAAACCAACTGAGGAGATGTCTCTGATCCAAGATTTATCTCTTCCAAATCTTCTATTTTAGCATTGGATTTCTGAGACATATAATTATCATTTATACTAAACATGCCTTCCAATTCAACTAATCCTTTAGTAATATGATTAGATACTAGCTGAACAATTTCTTGATCAAAAATATTTTCCTTGCCATATACAACTTCTATTAAAGAGTCACAGTCAATTTCCTGGCCATCATATTGATATATACACTAAACAAAGCTAAGGATATCATCATCATCCTCAAAGACTTGCCAGTTATGAACATTATCAGACACTGTTGGTCTATTTTTTACTTCTATCATAGATATGCCAAAAAGAGTAACATCATTATTCTTTAGAGAAACATTAGCAATAAAGTTTTTCATTATGTTATTTGATATTTCTACCCAAAGAATGTTAAAAGCATCAAAGAACTCTAGCATGTCCCATACTACATACTTATACAATTTCAGCCTGTCATCTTTAGAAGCATATTGTGATTTGATCTGAGCTATGATTAATTGGGAGTCTCCTTGAATTTTAAAACTTTTAATACCATGCTTAATGACAATATCCATTCCCAATATTAATGTCTCATACTCAGCTATGTTATTAGTACACTGAAATGCTAACATGAAAGAGTACTTAAATGTAATACCTGATGGGGAAATGAATAACACACCGGCTCCTGGTCCTTCTTTAGAGAATCCACCATCAAAGTACATCTACCACAATCCATCTTATTGTAGCAACAATTCATCAATAATTGGATCTGTGTTTCTCATTTGAGGTTTAATCTCCTCAACAACAAAGTTTTCCATATCAATATCTACACAATAATTTAATTGGTCAGGCATAGCCATCTCCACCATGATAGATGAATGGGGCTCTCTATACAACTTGACCTTAACACCATTTACAAGAAGTGTTGCATATGATAAATCTAACTGCAGTCTTCCACCCACTGTTGTTACCCACTGTCTTGACAGAAGCATACCATAATGGGGTTTTGTATCTACAACAACTATATCCATTTTGTAGGTGGCTTCAGGGAAAACAACAATCTTTACTTCAATGTCCTTTAATGTTCCTATCACAGGAACCTCTATGTTGTCCATTTCATAGAAACTTCTAGCAGGAGTAGTGACTTGAAGGCCTAATTATTTCATAACATGATATGATATTACATTGGTTGCAGCACCAGAATCTATCATACAATTCTTGACTAACAAATGATTTATCATCAAATTTATATAAAAATGATCAACTGATAATGGTTCTTGGGTAATAACATTACCAATGCAAATATTAGAGATTTCTTTACCCTTTTCTAATCCTTTTACTTGTTTTTCCTTTTACTTGACTGATGGGACTTCCCTTTTATCATTCTTTAATGTCAAGGACACTTCTTGTTGATTTTTCATAGGGGTATCTTCTATCCCTTTTAATAGTGCAAGTGCAGCTTCCTTATGTTCTTTTATTTTTAGCATCTCCATAAGTGGGAATGAAACCTTCATTTGTGTAAGAGCATGTTTCATGTCAAACATGGGCAATTCAGAGGAGATATCACCTACCTTTCTACTTTTCTTGGATTTATCATTAGCCATTGGCATTTCTTTTATTTCTTCTCTCTCTTTCTGATCAGAAGAAGACTGTGTTTGTATTTGAATTTTCTTTTCTTTATTCTCCTTGACGAGAGAATCTGCAATAATTTGGGGGGGTCTCTTATGATGTATGTAGGAGCAATTTTACCTTGAGTATGATCCACTCTTCTGTTTCTTAGATTATAAGCATTCTTATCTTTATTTATCGATACAATTGTCAAGGATTTCCTTTCTTCATCACTAGGTAATCTGAAGGGGGGATGCTTGTCATCGCCCACTGCATTGATAGTTCTTTATGATGTAATGCTAGTATTATCTTTTAATAACTCACTTGAGGCTGGTATTCTAAATGTTTTTCTTTTCTCCTGTTCATGTCTTGAATAGCTTCACTTGTCTCAGAAGACCATGGATAAGGATTCTTCATAGTGAACATATTTACAATAGAGTTTCCTTGTTCAAGACCAGACTGTTCATCTTCCTCACCCATTTGATCAGCTAAGGCTTGGGAAAATACACATTGATATGAAGAATGAGGCAATTTGCAAGTAGTACACCAGGGAGTGTTTTCTACATAATTCAAGCTATTCCTTTTTAGGGGGTCATGAGTTTCTTTAGAATTTTGGTTTTCTTAATTCTCAGGGATTGGTTTACCATCTTTTCAATTTGTTTTGTATGGGTAATCTCTCAATTTAGGCTATTTATCAAACCTTTGGTTTTGATACCTATTATCATGATAACCCCTATCATTTTTATCCATTTTGGCAGTGAGATCCTTCACTGCACTCACTAATTTGTTCACTGTGTCATCTTCCTTGACATGTTTACTCACTTGTCCCTTTGCTTTCCAAAGTTTTCCATCCTCTCTTTTTACCAATTTACCTGAGGCTCGCCTCTTACTTTCAATGTCTACTGTTGTTTTATAGGCATCCCTCATAGATCTTGGGTTCTTATCTCTAAGAAGATAATACATTTTCTCATCAACTCCATTAAAGTAAGTGGTCAAACATACTTCCTCATCTAGCCTTAACACTTGGAAAAGTTTGTACATAGCCTTTTGGAACCTACTGTTAAAATCTGGCATGCTTTCATTTGGAAATTTCTTGATATAATTAAATTCATTCAACATATAACCAAAGTTTACATGTTCTCTATATTGTTCCCTAAAAGATTTTACAAATTCATCCCAAGATGCTATGCTATTATTTGACAAATTTCTAAACCAATCCCTAGCATCTTCAATTAAAGATTGAACAAAAAGCTTCATGATAACATCTTCATTTTCTATTTCAAAATCAGTTATATTGACAGTGAAGGTTTTCAAGTGTTCTTCATAGGTAACAACATTATTTCCTGTAAACTTAGGGATCTTGTCTCTTACCTCATTTAGAAACACATTAGGATGACCAGGAATGCCATCAAAGAAAAGAGCTATATATCTATCCACATGAACAGGTCTTCTTTGAAAATTTTCCAAAGCATTGTTTCCAGTTGGTCCAGCCGCACCACCTTGATTTTGGGTTTTCTAAAAGCCTCCTTGTTTTAGACCAGAGCTTTGAGTGTCTAGACCAGGACCAACATGTTGAATACTTGGACCATTACCACTTGGTGGATTTTGAACATTAAGATCAGTACTACCTTGTTTTTTTTGTTGTGTTCCAGTATTGACAGGGACAGAACTACTGGTAGTACTATTAGTATTATCATGCAAAAAAGCTATCCTCATTTTCATGTCAGTAGCAGTAGCCTCTAACTCTAGCTTTTCTAATTGCTTGGCCGGATCTTCTTTAGTCTTCTTGGCTTGCTCAAGTTGCAGGTCAACTTGAGACAATCCTGCAAGAATAATCTTACTTTGTTTGGGCTCATTGAAAGTTATGCTAACAACCTTCTACTTACCTTTGTCAGGGACATCTTTGTTGCTTACTTTGAGCTTTGTATTTTGCTCAATTTATTTTGTGAGTAGTTATCTTATGACAGGTCCTTCCTTGCAAACTCATCTTTATTAAAGTTTTCTCTCTTATTTGCAACTTGTTTTCTTAAGGCTTCAAAGTCACCAAATAAATCTTTGTCTAGACTTTTACCCTCTTTGTTCAAACTCTTAGCCTTTTTCTCATTCCTTCTTGTTTCTTCCAAGAGTTCTTCTCTCATAGTTAACAAGTCACAGAGCTCTTGTTCACACCTCTTTCTATCTTGAGAAATTTCTAATTCTGTCTCTTTCTTTCTCATTCTCAGAGCTAAGACTTCTTCTCACAATTTTTTATAATCATAGGATGTTGTCTCTGCAGTCGATGTTTCCCCTAGTTTCTCAAAATTTTCTTCTGTAGAGAAGAATCCTACATCTGTCATTTCTCCCTCTTTGAAAGGGTCAAAAGATGCGTCATCCTTATAAGGACTCACTAGCTTTTCTTGTTATGAACTTTCAGATGAGGATGACCTTGTCTCAAGGATAGGGGTCTCCATTCTACCTTTGATTTTCTTGGGGATTCCTGACTCTTCTTTTTAGAGTTTTGACTTAGGAAGGCTAACCTTTTGATTTTCTCTGTAAGGAATCAATGGAATAAATTGTATTACTTAATACAATATTTTAAACTTATAAATTCTTAGTAAAACAAAAATAGATAATTGTTTGTTTTAATTTTGATGATGAAGAACTACTTGTCAAACCCTAGACTAGTGCCTAATTTTGGACAAAGATTCAAATGAGATGTAAATTCACAACAAACTAATTAATAAAAATACACATGTAGCTTAGATAGAATGCCTTACAGACTATCTTATCATTCCCACACCTTTGTATCAAATCCTCACACTACTATTTATCCCTCTAAAATCACTCATAAGACTTAATCTCTCCTTTAGTCAATGCTTTATTTGTGAGCTTCTTGTGAGCTATTTAGTTTGACGATATTTTTACATTTGATAGTATTATCTTTAACACAATCCACAAAATATTTTTAGGATTACATTGTGTAAGATTTTTGGATCAACATTTTAGATCACACCCAATGATCCATCATCATGACAAAAAATACAAAATAGATGTAGACGTCCAAAATCGTCCTTATATTAATTTAATTAATATTCCTATAACATTATAGTTAATTTTAATTAATTATATTTGTTATATTCTTCTATCTTTTTAATTAAATATGATTCATTCTCCTTAGTATTTAAATTTAATTTAAATACTATCCATTTTGATGTATTAAATCTTATTTAATACATTATCCCTCATTAATCCCCTTTAAATAAATTTTTAATTTATTTATTCCTTCACATGACTTAAATTCTACTAAACCACAATTAATCTAAATTAATTTGGATTAAGCTAATTTGAACCTAGATCCTACCCTACCTCACATCACTCTCACCAAATAAACCTATTCATTAATTAACTAAGGTTAATTAAGCTAATTTCTTTATTCCTACAACAATTAGTCCTAATTATTTGCTCACATATGTGTGCAAATTTTCAAAAATTGACTTTTCCAAATAATCCTTATTTGGTGCCAACAAGGTTTCTTACACCTTCTTACACTTTCTAAAAGTGTTTTATTGGACTAAAACTCTTACACCCTCTTACACCTTCTTACAAGATCCTTCACATGTGTACTTTAAGTACACTTTGACCCATCACATCGAAGGTTGCTCACACATGTGTGAGCAAATTTTCAAAAATTAACTTTTCCAAATAATTCTTATTTGGTGCCAACAAGGTTTCTTACACCTATGATGACACCTTCTTACACTTTCTAAAAGTGTTTCATTGGACTAAAACTCTTACACCCTCTTACACCTTCTTACAAGATCCTTCAC
>MU223150.1:198970-218817 GCA_018584345.1 Thuja plicata
TCAAAGAGATACTAAAAACTTTTGGAATGGAAGATTCAAAACCAGTGAGTACACCCATGGCTACTGGATAGAAGTTAACCAAAAATGATGAGACAAAAGAAGTAAATCAAACACTGTACAGATCAATAATTGGAAAGCTGCAGTATGTTGTACACAGTAGACCTGATATTGCATTAGTTGTTTGAATTGTTGCTAGATTTTCTACCAATCCCAAGGAAACTCATATAATGGCAGTAAAAAGGATTCTGAGATATTTGAAAGGAACAGATGAATATGGTATAATTATAGAAGGAATGAGAAATTTAAACTCAGAGTTTATACTGATTCTGATTGGGCTGGAAATGTAGATGACAGAAAAAGAACCACAGGAGGAGCATTTCTTTTGGGGAAAAGATTAGTTTCATGGACAAGCAAGAAATAGAACTGCGCCTCACAATCTATAGCTGAAGCAGAGTATGTGGCAGCAGCAGTTAATTGCTCTAATATTGTGTGGTTAAAGATACTACTCAAAGGTATGAAAGAAGAGATTACAGAACTAGTTGTCATAAATTGTGATAACATGAGTGCCATTAATATTTCTAAGAACCCTGTGATGCACTCTAAGACAAAGCATATAGCCATCAAGTATCATTACTTGAGGGAGCTAGTTCAGAAGAAGGAAGTGAGACTGGAGTATGTGAACACTAAGGAACAGTTAGCTAACATATTTACAAAGCCACTACCCAAGGATGCTCATGAATATCTGCGAGGTAAATTGGGGGTGATTCCCCTAACTGAGGCTAATTAGTTCAGAATGGTACTGTTGCATCAAATATTATATTCAGAATATTTTTCACATTGATGCACAGACAGTCACACTTTAGGATGTTGCCTAAAGTTGTGAAAGACAGAGAAGGACAAAAAAAAAAAATCAGTCATAAGCAAGATGACAGGAACAACATGATACAAAGTTTAGAACAGAAGAATCTGCATGATAAAGATGTCAATGTCTTTGGCATTGTTGTCAAAGAGAGAGAGTTTACTGAAAGAGGGAGAAATTTACTAAGGAAAAGTGATTGATGAACAGAAACAGAAAGACATCAGTGTGATCACAGACATAGAGGGAGAAATGTTTTACAAGATGAGAATCAGAATGAAGCTAAAGACATTAATGAAGATTTGTTCATATCAAGGAACACAGACAAATTTTTGGATTGTATGGTAACTATGGTTGACAATTATTGTTTTATTGTTTAGTGTTGCCATCAATGCCAAAGAGGGAGATTGTTGGAAAGATTGTTTGGAAAGCTACAATGGAAACAATCATTGTTTTGTCATTGATGTAACTGGTGAGACTATTGCTATCTGTTTGAGTACCATACCTATTGATGTGAAGAAAAGGGTAACAAGAAGACCGAGGGAAACGATTGAGTTATGGGTAAACACAAGGGTACTTGATCATTTGGCACATTAGCAAAGTGATATGTTGTTTATCTTTCACTGTCAATTCACTAAGAAGTTGATGTCGAGCAATGCGAAGTTGATGCCGAGCGAAGCCAGTGATGGCCGAGCAATAGTATTTTGATTATTGATGAGATTTTAGATCTCTGGCCGACTTAGTTGATTTTATTGGGATATGTAAAGTTAATTAAAGATTGAGTCACGTTATTTAATTCATGGGTAACCGCAATTAATGCATGGATTCAAGATTTAATTAAAGACTACTTTGGAGAAGTAAATGGTAATGTAATGATGGAAAGATCCGTTGGATCTGACCTAACCTAAAATCTACGATCTTGTTTAAGCGGCAAAAGATTAATCCGACCTAGATGGAGAGGTATATGATAACCTTAAGGGGTTATTCATGGAAATAGCTGTGAATGCAGAGTATGCAAGAGGATTGCATGGTTAATTAACTGATTGGCAAGATCTAAGCAAAGAAGGCTGAGCAGAGAAGCAGAGAGAGATTGCTTGATGAATTTCCAAATAGATATGGAGTTTGAGATGAGAATGGAGGCCACTCAGTGAATTAGCATAAGAGCTAAATTGGATCTGGAATGCAAAGTAAGTTGTATAAATCAAATCAAACCTGTTGATTACTTTCTAACCATTGTATCAGTTAAAATCCTTTAACAAGGTTGACCTAACAATCATTGTATAAATCATTTAAGCAAGGTGACATTCAGATTGGAATGTTCTAAGTCCTCTGACAAGGCCACTCCTGACAGGGTGATTAAATCCTTTAACCAGGTCACATTTGACAGTGTGTTTTGTAATCTTTAACAGGGTTGGCTCCTAACAGAGCTCACTTCAGAAGAGTGAAAATTTTGGTAGCATGTTACTGGTGGTTTTTCCCATATTGGGTTTCCACATTAAATCATGGTGTCAAAATGTGTGAATGTTTATGTTGTGTTTTACTGTTAAGTTTCTGCAAGCTTATTTCATTAGTACAGTAAACTGCACACTTTTATGTTATTGCTACCAAGCAGATCTAAATTGTTCAAATTGGTATAAATTTTTAAATGGGCACATCTGGACCTGAGGATAACTGGTTCACCCCCCTCTCAGTTATTTTGAATTCATTCTAACAACACATAGCCAACCAAATGTAAAGTTGAATGTACTGATAAGGTATCTTCATGCATAATGCACAACATAAGCACTCTTGGGTCCAATTTACCTTGCTATACATTCATTTGTTTCTGATGAAACTCTAGATAGTGAGCTTGTTATACGCATGTTACACAGTAAAGTTTAGAAATCAATCAAATATATCATTGTGATAATAAAAACTTCTAGAAATTGAATATGACATTTAAATATAGGGGACAGCCAAACAGGTGCTAATGTGAGGATCAACAACCATTTCTTAATGGTTTTATGCTCCACTAGAGCTAGTTTTGTTTAAGTCATCTTCTTAGTTTTGTCAAGGACAACTATATTATTATGGTCTTATGCTTCGCTATAGCTATTCAGGTATGGACTATTGTATTGCTAGTTCATATTAGTAGTTATTTGGCCACCACTTATATTGTAATGTTTTCCATTACTTGTTTGGATTTATAAAAATGACATTTAAGTATTATTGTAGAACAAATATCCCTAAATCAAGGTAAAATATGCAACTGCGGTGAAATGCAGTAAGGTCTTTAATGAATAACTAGTAATTGGAATGTAAATAAAATCTTACAAACAAAACAGACTAGTAAAATAAAATATCAATTAGTTGATGCAAGATTGTTCTTATAACCACAATAACCAAGAATGCAAGATTGTTCTAATAACTAAGAATGCTCTTGTATCAATATTCTCTCCTAACATTGATTTAGATTTTCCGTGACTTAAAAGTAATAAACCTCTCTATTTGTCTTAACCTTATTGTTGTACCTCTTATTATTAATTGTACATACATTTTTATTGTTCTAATACTCCAATCATTCTCCTTTATATTATTTTCCAAAAAATTTAATCCTAAACTAATTTCTAAATTCATATAAATACTATTTCATTTTCTACTTTTTAAAATTATTTATTCTAAACATTTTAATATTACTTATTAAATACTATAATATTTAAGAACTCTATAAAGAAATCATAAAATAACTAAGGCCAAAAAATTCCAACCCTGAAGAAACTTGAATTCTCGGGATGGTATCATTAATTATACTTAAACTAGGGAAGCACATGCCACCTCAAAATATGTGAATATGTATTTTCCATTGAGAAGATATGCAATCAAAGTTTCAAGGATTCTTAGCGTGTGGGAATAAAAAGTAAATTTACACTCTCCTTTTGAAAGTTAGACTCGTTGTTGATAGTATTTTAGTTAAAAGGATGACAAGATTGATGTTAAAATATACATCTAAATCTTTAGAAAAGTAGATGATATGGATTCACATTCTAAAGTTAAAATTTAAAAAATAAAAAGGGAATTTTGAAGATAAAAAGATAAATTATTTGCGTGAGCCACCTGTTAACAATTGTATTTCATTTTAAAGTATTAACTTAATTATTTAAAAAGGTAATCTAACTACATTGAACAATATATTACTTTTATAAGATAAATTAACAATCTTAAGATAATCTAATTTTATTAAATTTTATATAATATTTATAATGTCAATCAGACAGATAAGATTTCTACAACTCCTAATGCTTAAATTGAATTGTTTCTTGATTTGATTGTGTAAAATTTGTTTGTGGGTTAACCTACGACTTATAGTAATATGAGACTACCTCGTACTCTTTGCGCTTTCTGTTTGTGGGTTAAGCCGCGACTTAAAGTAATACGAGACTACTTAAGACTCCTTGCAGCGGTCTGTTTATAGATTCATAGATGGTTTATAGTAATATTGGACTACTTAGTTTTCCTTCTGGCAATCTGTTTATGGGTTTACATATAGCTTATAGTACAAATAAGAGGTACATACCTTACCCCTTATAGAATTTATATTTACGACCTCTCAACTATCACTAGACAAGGACATTAAGAAAAAAATAGATACTATTGAATCAAAGAAACACTTTAATAAAAATATCTATATATTAATATCAACCGCTATGATGTTTCCAGGATCACATACAGCTATTGTTTGGTCATTAAAATGCTTTTAACATGTAGGTTATAAATATTAAAAACCAATGTGATTAGATTGCTTAGATTATAGGGCATCCATATGCCTGGATGGTGAGAAATAAGAATCAATCCCACCCCATTAGAGATATGCTTGGACGTTCCTGTAAGAGAATAAAGCAAATCTTGAAAACTCAGGCAAGCAATTCTCAAATATTTTGCCCGTAATTTCGCGTTGACTTCGTACCCAAGTTTTAATATTCTGGAGATTTCCTTAAAAACTGTAGACAGACAACTAATTTAAATATCTTGGATGCAGCAAATTTGTTTATAGGTGAGTTGTGAATATTTTGTGTTTTTTCCTGTGCAGTTTCCATGACGTGGGGGGGAATTTTGAGCGAGAGCAAGGGTTTTATTCTGCCAGGTTATGTTTTAATGGTTTCATTTTTCTCTTTGTACATAGAAAACCCAGTGCCTGGGATTTGATATTAGTGTTTCAGTGAGCTAAGTAAATATGGGAGGAATTGGGTTTTTATTGTCTAGGATTTGGGTTTATGTAGCTGTTATTTTTCTGCTTGGTCTGCATATCCATTGTTGTGCTGGTGGAGGAGATGTAAAAAGCATGGCTGTAGATCATCACAATTCTGAATTTAATCATCTATCAGAGGGTTTTGTTAAGAAGCATGAATCTGGTGATGTACTAGAGGGTTTTGTTAAGGATTCTGAATTTGATAAGGTGTCAGAGGGTGTTGTTCAGGATTCTGGATCTGATAATCCATTAGAGGGCATCATTGATAGTTCTGAATCTGATAATGCATTAGAGGGTATCATTGAGAATTTTGAATCTGATAAGCCATTAGAGGGTATCATTGAGAATTCTGAATTAGATAATGTATCAGAGAAATTTATTTGTAATTTGCCTGATGTGGGAGAGGAAAGCCGTTTTCAGTTGGGTGGTATGTTGGATAGGTTCAGGGATGTTCTTAATGTTGTTTGGAGAGTTTTTGTGAGGCTTCCCCAATTCTTAATCGAAATTAGTCCATTCTTTATGGGCTTGTGGCAGTTAGTGGACAAGATCAGGTGTAGGAATCCAAATGGAATGTTCCCAAGTGCTAAGGAGTTGGAGATGCAGAGGATCGAAAAGGTTTTCCGCTTGGCAGATGACCGACAGTCTTTTCAATTCATCTTAAACCCTAGAAGATCACTATCATTTGATAGCACCAGAGAATTCAACCGTGGATGGCGCCTGGTAGTAGGTAACCACTGTTCAGGCCTTCCTTTTTCTTCTTTAATAACTGCTCTTCACAAACGTTATGGCGTAGTGTCACAGCACCATAATCAACCATGGCCTGCACAGAAAGGGCTAAATTTTAAAGATAAAGTAGTAATTGAAGAAGGAGAAACTAGCAATTCAGCTACAATCTATTTGGATTGTCTTACAATCGAGCATATTCTAGCAAGGCTTCCTCTGCCCTCTTTGATGAGGATGAAATGTGTTTCCAAAACATGGCATAATGCTATATGTACATCTCCATCTTTCAGGGCACTCTACAACTCTCTGAATTCAAACTATCTGGTGGTGCAGCACACTACCCAGGGCTCCCATGGTATCATCGTCTTCAGCCCCTCTCTAAACCACTGGTTCCGAATTCCCTTACCCTTACCCTGGAGAAAACGGAACTTCTCCCATTTCAGCCCCCCTTCCATTGTCCAACTCTGCGCAGTGGGCGGTGGGCTTTTCCTCTTTGTGGATTCGGATTCAAGGGAGATTTATAATCCTGTTGTACTTAACCCTTTAACCAAACAATACAGGGTTTTGCCTGATTTTCCCTCTCGTCAGGATTGGCATGGTGAATTGGCTGTTGAACTGATCGCTGACCTTAGTTCAAACAACTTTAACATTATTGTAATGTCAAGCAACCATGCAGAGCCATCAAAGGTTTGCCCATTAATATACAATTCCAGTTTGAATATGTGGACTACTGGTAATGCTACTGAGGCAAAACCCTGGAGAAGCACTGAACACCCCTGGTGGAGAACGACAGCGCACCCCTGGAGGAGTACTGTACATGAAGGGATGGTATACTGCACAAGTACATATGGTGTTCATGTGGGCTGTTACAACATTCAGAGTACTGAATTCAAATATCTAGAAATTGAGGAAGGGCTGCCTCGGAAGATTGATTATCTTGATTCTGATGAGAACCCTCATGCTACACTGCCTTCCTTAGTAGTGTGTGGTGAGAAGATGATTTTGGTGGGGAGATTACAGAGCCCCAAGACCATCTTGGGCCGCTTACCTGTGATAAAGCACAGTTTGGTGGGGCTGTGGGAATTGGATTTAAGATCAAATTCTAAGAGTTGGTCTCTAATTTCTGAGTCTCCCATGGATTTGTTGGAAGCTGCTGTCAAGTCATCAGATGGTACAGATTTTTTAGTTGCATCAGATGGCAGGGATGGAATTTGGTTAATGCTTAGAGGAAGCACACATCTGTTGAGGTTTAATTTGAGTTCCATGGAGTGGAGTTCGTTGCCGGGGTGCCCAGGTGAAGATATAATGGATACCAGTGCAAGAAGGGCATTTTCCACACCCTTCAGAATATCTCCCCATTACTGAAGAATTCCACCCCACTGCACCGCATCATTGAAGAGTTAAACTTGTAAGCAGAGAGAGGGATTTTGGTTTCGTTAATTAAGATACAATGGATACTAGCTTGAGGAGAACATTTTCTACACGGTCCATAATATCTTTTCATTCTTGGCACAATCTGCTGCATCACATACCATCAGTGAAAACTGAGAAGACAGATTGGTTTTGGTTTTAGTTCCTATTTTGTATACAATGTCCTGATTTCTCAAATTTTTCTATTCTACATATATTTTCCAGATCAATGCAATTTTGACCATGATTCTTCATGGCCATATTGCTCTTAGATGTATTGTTTTCTGTGGCTTCCCTTTTTACCATATCATGTGTAAGATACTTTATACCATGTAAGGTGTGCAAGAGAATATAGGCACACTAAAAAGAGTGTGAAAGAACAATGTAAGAGGGAATAACATAGTGGTCTTGGAAGGTATCTTTGATTCACTACTAACAGTTGTTGTGTAAAGGGTTGTAAGAGGGCATCACATAGTGGACTTGGAAGGCATCTTTAGTTCACTACTAACAGTTGTGTAAGAGGGTTGTAAGAGGCGACTGGTGCTCTTTTGGGAGCGTTTGCGAGTAACACGTAAACCCTGAGTGATAGGGGTAAAAGAGGGCATGATGGGAGAAGATACATACTATTTTGTAAGGCTTCACAAATATGGATGCTCATGGTTTGATCCAATGGTTTTGACAAAACGTTTGTGATTTCTAGGATCTATGTAGCCTATGTATTGAGGGCTTGTAATGGAGATTATATGTGATATTTTTTTTTTTTTTTGTAGGATTGTGTTTTCAAATTGAACCAAAGATGAAAACCTTCATTGATGTACTCAAACTTTACGAGTGTATTGTAAATATTTTGTTGAAGATTAATACATTGAATGTGCTATTGTGATTTTTAATGGTTTTCTTAAGGCATCTCTTGTGTCTTTTGTCATTTTTGTATTAATAAATTTGTAGACCTATTCTTACTTAGATTGGTTCTCTCATAGGATTATTGTGGTTTTAGTATAGTTTCTTTCAAATTGTAAAACATAAAACATACAAGCAGTACTTGTGGTGATGCTAATGGTGTGAGATGTAGTAATGATCATACACAACAAAGCAGGTCAATAAATGAAGGTACATACCATTAAAGGCTGTGAGAAGAGGCAAACAAGATACAACTTTTACTTACAATGCAACTATTTTTACTATTGTGCAATGTATCTCTACTTCAAGGCATTTATTTTCTACAACTATTCTTGTTAGAGGGAGATAAAAGACTCAACTTTAGCATCAATTGTAGATCTCCACAATTTTAATTATCACTAATCTAATCAAAATTAAATGTGGCCCTAAATTTTGGTTATAAAGTTGAGTTTTTATGGCATCACTAATAAGTAAACAAAAAAAATGATGGGGTTCTAGTCACTTTAGGCCCTACAAACAGCTAGGGTATGGTCTACATGTAATTCAAATATATATAACATGAAGTACACGTATGTTGTGTCTAAAGTTAATAAACATGATAATCACATATAAAAAATATGAAATAACTACTTTTGGCAATAGAATTAAAAGGAGTATTCTTGTTAGTGGAGAGAACAGATTCAACGTTAGCATCAATTGTAGGTCTCCACAATTGTAATTACTACTAATATTATCAAAATGAAATGTGGCCCTAAATTTTGGTTACAAAGTTCAGCTTTTGGGGCATCACTAATAAGTAAACAAAAAAATGATGGGGTTCTCACTTTAGGCCCTACAACAACTAGGGCATGGTCTACATGTGATTCAAATATATATAACATGGAATACATGTATGTTGTGTCTAAAGTTAATAAACGTGAGAATCAAATATAGAAAATATGAAATAACTACTTTTGTCAATAAAATCAAGAGTTTAAAATTGCAACAAAGTAAATTTATCAAAAAGTGAAATGATGTGGTATATTCATTATTGATAAAAGTAGAGATATAAAAGAACAAGTTGAATAAACAATATAAAAGTTACGGTTAGACTTGAACATGTGAAAGAAGAGGATAAAGAAATGGTGACTTGAACATGTAAAAGTAGATGATAAAGAAATAGTGAGCAAGATTTGTGGTTTGGAGAAGAGTATTCGTGCACAATCCTTTAATGTGATAAATTTAATCAAGTTAGAGCAACTGAAAAATACAGCTAGAAAACAAAATTAATCAGAAATAATTAAAAAGGGCATAAACAATTACACAATCCTAAAAAAAACAAATGAAAACTTCACAACAAAATTTGATTGTGCATGGTCAAATTTAGCGCGAGCAAAAATTTAAAAAAAACTCTGCAATTAAATTTGGATAAGCATGAAGAATTGTATAATGTAGAAAAAACCAACTTAGAATATTTGCAACAAAAGTTGGATGAAGAGAAAAACACGTCAAAATATTTGTGATAGAAGTTGGTGAAAGTTGAAAGAGAATTAATATTGTGTAATGAAACATTAAAGATAATCGCTAAATAGATAATGATCAATATAAACAATTGAATTAAGGGGCAATTGGTAATGTTGGTGATTGGGATAAGTGTGAATTCATAGATGTTATATAGTTGAAATCTGACAAGGTTCGGGAAGAAAATAATGTAGACAAAAAAATGATGGCTTCAAGAAGGGCCAAAGCAATCGAAATGTTGGGTATAATCCACAAAAACAATAATAAAGATTTGACTTACTTAAGAACAACACAAAAAACAAAGGACTCATCTAGCATTAAAAAGGGTAATAACAGATATATGTTGATGCGATGAATGTAAAGATAGAAGACCTAACAAACTTTGGTTTTCCTACACTTTGAGTGTTGCATTCTAAAGAAAGATTTGTATAGGAAGATAGGAAATATGAAGCATGATAAGAACCGATTTTTTAATTAGCTAGATGAAGAAATTTTTAAGGGGGGTTTGGTGAAATCATTGTTAGCTTTTAATCTAAAATTCATTATTTAAGAAAGGGAATTCCTTTACTTAGTTGTGATATATAAACCAATTAACATGCCGATCATTATGAGTTACATGCAATCATAGTTTCCATGAATGAGAAGTAAAAAATACTAAAGATGATGTCAACCATTGAAATCTAGAATTACCTATAAAAGAGAAAATGTGTGCATAACTTTATGCATTTAATTTGTTGTTTCCCTCTCCAAAATCTTAATCTAAATTTGTTTCATTTTTAAATTTATGTTTGAAACATTTTTATGTGAGACATTGAAATACAATAGAAACATGAAGTTCAAGCATCATTGCATTTCAGCTTAATACAAAAAAAAATGATATACCATAGATTGGAGAAACAAAACCCACTACATAATTTTAAGAAAGGTGAAGCTCATTTTTATTCTCAAATCTCCAACAACAAAGGTTATAAAGTTAAAACTCATTTCTATCCTCAAATATCTCACAATAAGGTTACAAATATTGATAATTACACAATAAGTGTTCATCAAAACATATGAATCATGATTAATAGATTAAAAAACAATTGCCTTACTCCATAATTTGATACTATCTAACTTATAAATTATAAATAGCATTTTTTATCCACTAGCTTCATATGTGATTCAAATAAAGAGATGTGTATGATGTCTTCCACAAGTCCACTAGAGAAAGAAAGCCACACATTGGTGGCCTTCATAGATCCACCAAGGAATAAAATCTTATTCTTGATGATTATATCATTACCCACCAAAGAAATACATCCTAATTCTCGTGACCTTTTTTAGTCCATTAGATTACCTTTAGTCAAAATTGACATAGATATCATTTAAGATAAGAAAACTTTTACATAGACAATATCACACTTTTATATTTTTCGATTCTAAATTCATGAGCATCATCTATGTAATCCTTCTCTCCCTCAACTTTCACATGTGTATGTAAATGAAATTTATAGTTTCTCTCTCTCAATGAGCTTCTTTTGAATTGAGATTCATTCATCTATCTCGGTAAACTAGAAACTCTACATTCAATCCAATGGACACTGAAAATATCGTGTACATTCTAAATTCAAAGAGTTTACTACATATGGTAAGTTGTTAATGAGTTTAGTGTTAAAGAACTATGATGTTATATTCAAGTGTGATTTTCTAGAGAATTGTTAATTTAGATTGGAGACCTATAAACAACCTAGAAATTGGAATACTAATCAAGTCTTAAATAGAATTCCTTGCAAAAATTGCACTTTAGTCCTTATATTCCACCACGGCTCGAACATGTGACAACTTACTACTCTAGTACACTTTGCATTTCACTAGTTTAGTTAAAATTGTACTCTTCAAGTTTTAACTATCTAATACGTATATTATTACCAAGCAATTAAGATATGATATTTGTCACGTCTAGTTGATTGTTAGTACAATGTAATAAGATTATTGTAACACTGAGTGCTTGCAATCTATAATGGCAGTGTACGATTTTTGGTCTACTCTACATACACATTATAAATAAAATGAACTTAAAAATAATATTTTGATACTAAAAATAAAACTGAAAAATAACAATAGATTGATCATAAAAGGAAAAATGTGTATTAATAAATTTCCTATCCTATTTGTCCTTTGTAATTCCAATAATTCTACAAATAAATTACAATAAAGATGATATTAGAATATGTTACAAATACGTATTACCAAATTCCAAGGATAGTAATTGAAAGCTAATGGTAAAGTCACACAGAACATCTAAGTTTTGAAAAATATAAAGTTAACTTATTCAACATTCAATTTGCCAAATATTTTCTCAACTATAAATCTGAGCCATTATGGTCTTCATTTTACTTTTTAATTTTTTTTCACTTAGCTACACCTCAAAATCACTAGTTATAACATGATTGTGTTAATCTTATGGTACAATCTTCTTCTTCCACATATTGACTTAAATATTTCCAATGTCCTTAGACAAGGATAGCTCTAATATCATTTCTAGTTGCTCAAGTAATTATATAACTGCTTATCAACTAACTTTCGTTCTTTTGCCTACAAGAATCACATTGCACTTAAAACTATCTCATGATCTATAGAGAAGTTTAATTATAATTTTATGCATTCCTAGATGAAAGGAGTGTAAGGAATATATGATATAAATAAAAAATTGTCAACAACTTACAAAAGGAATTAAACTACCTATTTGAGAATCACATTTTTCTCTTGGATGAAGTCTTATTTGCCCTTCTCCCCTTAAATCCTTGATCTTGAAATCTCTCCTCTAGGTCTCCTTTCTTCTTCTTGTAATGGCCATGTTTTTTTTTCCCTTCATAACCACCACTAATCATTTCATTTTCCCATTCCTTTATTTATAATTTTTTTTCCTATTTTCTAATAATATTTTATTAATTTAAAAATGTTATATTTGAACAATTATCTTCATTGACTTAATTAAATTTAAAATTAATTAAAATAATCTGTATGCATTACTAATCAAAATTTTAAAATAATCTCTATGCATTACTAATCAATTAAAGGAGTTCACTCAAGAGTTAAGACAAAAAGGAGTTATATTCCCTCTTGTCTTCTTGACTAGTTGAGACTATTTGGAGAAAAGTTAAATTTAAAATTAATTAAAACAATCTCCATGCATTACTAATCAATTGAGGGAGCTCACTCAAGAGTTAAGAAA
The DNA here is from genome assembly GCA_018584345.1 of Thuja plicata. Classification (NCBI taxonomy): domain Eukaryota; kingdom Viridiplantae; phylum Streptophyta; class Pinopsida; order Cupressales; family Cupressaceae; genus Thuja; species Thuja plicata. The sequence goes on from MU223150.1 coordinate 211,802, forward strand.
AAAAGGAGTTATATTCTCTCTTGCCTTCATGACTAGTTGAGACTATTTATAAATAAAATTAAGAAAATATATATTTGCATGCCCTCATGTTAATTTTACATAAAATTATTTATTTTTTCAATTACTTTATTTCCATACAATTATTTAACAAAAATTAAGAAAAGAATCATGTAAATTGTGCGATTTCACACATTTTAGTTAACTCAAAACAAAAATTTATTTTAAGAATTATTATTGCATAATTTCACAAATTTTAGTTAACTCAAAACAAAAAATAATTTTAAGAATTATTATTGCATCCATTTACATCGTGTTGTAAAAAACACTATATTATTAAGTGAACATACGTTAATATAATAAATTTTAAGATGAGGAAGTTTCCTCTTCAATACGCATGTTTGAAGCACACAATTTTTATTATTATCATATTAACTCTAACTCATTTTTCTAAATTATTATTATTTAACTAAAATATTATCAGTAGAATCTAAGCCATTAACTTTTATATCAATCAATCTTGTCATACCACTTACAATGTTATATATTGACAATGTATTAAAATCTAGTCCCCCACTTAAAATACATTCAATAGTAATTAATATTAATTTACTTCATTGTATAATCAATTTACCATATGCATATTGTACATTGTTTGTTTTTGTATATTAAACAACAAAACAAGGGTGTTGGTCATTACAAAGGCAAACCAAAAAGGTAATTTACAACAAGGTCAAGAAGAGAACATCAACAACACACTAGTAGAATAGCTAGTAACGCACATCAAGAGTAGGTAGACAACTCACCCACAATAATGGGAGGAGATCGAGACATTGAATAACGATCTTTCCTACACCGACAAACAATTGTCCATGCAATACTATCACTAGGATTCCCACAAGGAGGAGAAAGCACAAATAAATACATTGTGAGGCTGTCAACACAAGGGACAAAGTGATGACAAGGTTGCACATCGTCAGCCAAAGGTTAGAGCTGAACAGGAGCAACAACTACACATAGTTTGTTATACTTGAAACTAAGTAGAACAAGAGCAACAATTGCACATAGCTTGTTATATTTGAAACATTATATATGTTTTTTTTATTAAGGTAAAAACAGTTTTTGAAGGGAACTGTAACCCTTTACAACAACAAAAAGATAGGAAAATAAAGTACAACCCTAAAGGAGACAGCTAAAGGACCAAGAGATAGGCAATACAAAACCCTCACAACACAGACTACCAGCAAATAAAACCAGAAGCCCCAATCTAGCACAACAACAACAACAACAAAAATGAGAAACACTAAAGCTCCAGCTGCTCAACATTATATATGTTTATTTATATCAATTTATATTAGAATATTAAAAAAGTGAAATATTCTTATTTATGTTTCCAGGAAGTAATTATGCCTAAAGGAATTTTGGTGAAGGAATTTTGTTTCACTTCTTTTGGTTATTTTAGAACTTTGTTTTCCAATGAGGACCAACTCTTGACATTGTCGTGCAAGCATATATTTTTAAAATTTAAAGAAAAAACTAAATCTAAAAGACAACTATAAGTAGATTAATTAATTTGAAGGAAAAATAAAATAAGTAAAAGTTATAAGCATAATTTATGTTACAAATGCAATTAAATTGGATCTCTTTCTCTCTCTCTCTCTCTCTCTCTCTCTATATATATATATATATATATATATATATATATATATATATATATATATTATTTTATTAAATTTTATATTTTTATTTACAATAGAATTAAGCAGTTTTAACTCTTACATATTTAAATTGAAGAATTATTTAGTTTTCTACACAAACCCTACTATCTTGCAACCTTGAAAAATTATCCCCCTTATTGATTGAGTTTGGGCTTGAAGAGAGTGACCATGAGAGGAAATAGTGAGTGGTTGAATCAATGGTAATTAAAATAGAATAGGTGAGTTAATAACATGAACTTCATAACCAAATGAGAGCTTCTAGACCATGAAAAATAAGTAGATAAGGTCCACGATAATGTCCATGGATGGAGATGACTCCATACAGGTGTTGCACCGTCACAATCCTCATATGGCATGCCTAGAACAAGGACTAAGAGACAAGATGTGAGAATACACATGATGTATATAAATGTATGAAAAGATGGCCCCTAAATTATTGATCATTAACATAGCACTTGAACTATTTGAGAAAATCCCTCAATTATGTGTGCCCTCACATAATGTCATGTTTTAAGATGTGCACCAAAATAAATATTTATCTTATCATTGCTATTATCCTTTTCGAACATGTATATTTTCACTCATGTAATGTATTTATCCTATAACACACACATGCATATATAAATAAATATATACACATGCAGGCAGACAGACAGACAGACATGCATGTATAGACACACACATACACTTCCTCTAAGAATATGTTGCATTCAACTATATAGGATTCTATGTGCACAAGTTACAAGTTTATTATAATAATAAACATATGTTGACATTTAGAATTGTTTCATCATCAATTCTAATTATTCCTTTTATGATCGATTGATTGCATTTGATCCATGTATCATCATAAATTGTATACCCTTTACAATTTTGTGCTTAGTTGAGTACATGCTTGCTATTATGCCTAAACTTGTCTAAATGTGCATGTCTCGGCTCTAGATTTGCATTGTGGGTCACACCTTATAGTGCCTATTCCTTTGTGAAGCCAAAACAGGTTGGATTCTAGTGCCCAACACTAGTTTCCTCCCAATTTGGGTTCAAATTTAAATCTTTGAATTTTGGCTTTGGGTCTTTAATGGTCCTAAAACTATTCTTGACCTCTCCCAAAAAGTTGTTTGTGAAAGGTTTTAAATGCCTATAAAAGAAACCCACTTATTCAATTACCTCTTTAATCCTAAGAATTCAAGAGTAATCAAGTTAAGAAGTTTGTAAGAATATCAAGCATATAATGATATGTTATCAAGTATCATCTATTGTTAGTTATTGTTATTATCATGTTGTACTCACATCTTGTAGGACTTCATGGGAGAAAGTCAACATCACCTTAAATGAGATTCAAGAGAGGGTTTCATGCATACAATAATCATTCTAGTTTATGTTATTTCTTTGCCCCTATTCTTGAGGAAGTATATAATAGTTATCCTTCTTCATTGTTGTTGTGAAGGTGGAAAAACCAACATGGGTTTGACATAGGCAAACCCCTATACAACACAATATTTTTCCTTCTTTCATACATTCAAGTGTAGATCCAAAGGATTTTGATCATGGTTGTGATCCAAATGGACGTAGAAGAATACGAAGGACATTCTCATGTTGAACACCTTCAAATATTGAGGTGAGGGGAGGGGAGGGGAGGGGAGTGGGGCGGGGGGGTGAATCAACATAAACAAAATTTATAACAATTATGTCACAGTGCTCATTGATTATCAATCCAAATAACCATCACCAAAACACAATAAGAGCAAAAACAAATGAACACCAAATTTACATGGAAAACCCAATGTGGAAAAAACCACAATGAGAAACTTACTATATGAAACAAATGATTACAATAAGAATCTTATTGTATGAAACAAATGAATGCAGGTGGGCTCTCCTTTTGTTCGTGCTTCTGTGTCCTCTCCTATAGTCTCAAAGGGTCCAGGGGAGTCTTTTACAAAGATTGTTTACAAGCCTTCTGGGGATGGGAGTGATTCTCGGGTTACTCTAGTTCTTGTGTGTGTCTGATTTGTAGATTTTGAGGGTTTTGGCCTACCCTCCCCCTCTTGCATGAATGGGTCACTTGCAAGTGGGAACCATTGATTTCAGGTACTGTTCATATCTTTCCTTTGGCAAAGGGGTTTTTCTTTGCAAAGTTCGATGTTGCCGCAGATAGAAACAAGATCCTTTGTTATCACTTTTTTTGCTACGAGGATGACAATTTATGCTTATGGCAAAACCTTGGCACCCAGATTTTAACCCTTCAACAGAAGTCTTTAGCAAGGTCCCTATTTGGGTTAGACTCCCTAACCTCCCTCTTCATCTTTGGCATGATTATGTCATTGAGGAAGTGGGCGAGGCTTTGGGGGACTTTTTGACGATGTCTCACAATTCCTAAAACATTTACCATTCTACTGTAGCTCACATTTAAGTTGATATTGACTCTTCGTAGGGTCTTCCATCTGAAATCAAAATTGAATCAACATTAGGATCATGGATCCAACAACTTGACTACGAGGGCATTCCCTTCAGATGTCGTAAATTCTTTAAAACTAGACATGTCTCTGCTCAATGTGGCTTGGAATTCAAGAAAAAGAAATCATCTCCTTCTTGGTGGAAGGGCGCCTCCCCAAAACATTACTCAATCAAGAAATGTTCCTATATTCCAAGGACGAAGGATAATCCTGTTCAGCCTCCTCATGCTCCTACTGGGTCTTTGGAGTCTGCTGGTGCTGTTCTTTCTGGTAGTTGATGGGTCTTTGCTCATTGGTTCGACTGACTCTGTTGGTTTTTTGGTATCTGACCAATCTGGTTCGGATGAGACTACTCCTACTATATTGTCGATTAGGGCTAATGTTGGCCCTGTGCCGGAAGTGTCGCTGGGGGATTCTTTTCCTTTACTGGGTGCTGGTGTGAGCTGGCAGGATGAGGCTGCTAGAATGGATGATGATTGGATTACTATTAAAGGCAAACATCTTAAAAGGTCTTCTTCCTCTTTTGATATGACCCTTCGATCCCATATGAAGGGAATGAAAGGATAGTTCTCTCTCTTCCCGCAATTGTACCCCTCTGCTCTATCTTTTGTTGTGTTTTGGGAGTTGTCTCTTCTATGTTTTTCAGAATGTATGTTTCTCTTAGGCCTTATGTATAGGCAGATTTGTTGTGTTATGGGAACTTCTATTGCTATATCTTAAGTTCCTCTTGTGTACAGGGTTTCGAGGCCCCTTCAAAACATGTTATTACCTTAATAAAAACAAATGATTACAAGTTTTGGGCCAAGAGCCAAGGAACTCACTGTCCTTGTTGTTTCAGGCACACTACTAAGGAACTCATTATTCTAAAGAGAACTTGCACAACAAATATAGCTCTTCACAATGTTATGTATAGAGAGAAAACTATCTAGTAGTAGGTACAAAGAAAATATGAAACTGTAGGATCTCTTTATCAACTTCTTCAACCCTTATGTTAGATACAACAATTCACATTTATGTACTTCCTTTCTACATTATACAGTCTTTACATTTGATCCACACATATTTCACAATAACTTCAAACACTAATACTTCATTCATCCATCTACCCATGCATATATAGTAGTTGTCCATCGAAAACATCATCAAGGTTGACCTTGAGAAAATAGATAATATTAGCATATAGTTGGCCATTGTAAGAAAAAATATCAAATGTGGCCCACCCCAAGAGATAGAGAGGACCCAAAGACATCTTAATAAGACTTACCCAAGTATTATGATCAAATAACACATCACATCATCCTCCAAAGTTGGTCCCAAAAGTAACATGTAGAAAAGCATTCAAAGCATATTACCAGTTAGCTCCAAAGCATTCTCCAAATCCTATAATGCTATACAAAGCACAACATGACCACCCTTTACCTCTTAAAAGTTCCCTTGTACCATATCTGGTCCAATAAAATTCAAACTTGGTCAACAAAAATAGTTGAGTTGACTAGAGACCACAGACAATAGTATCGCACTTGTAACATAAATCTTCACCTATGAACACACTATCAAAAGACATCTGAACTAAAATACTACACAAATCATCTGACTATATTCACCAAACCACACAACTTGAAATGTAAATGCAGAGCATTCTCAATCCCATTCAATCTATTTTTTACAACTAGCCTCATTGTCAGCAAACGACTCATCATAGCTTCCCCAAAAGAACAATTAGCTACTTGTAAGCATGATAGAACAATATTCATAGTGCAAAACTACAATTACCAAATTCACATGAAGCCATCATCTGATGTGAAGAAATGAAAAGCAATTTCCTATAAGATCTTCAACTGTATTTTTCTGCATAAACCATCTTTTCAATCTTTCATCTTTCGGATAATCCTTGTACTTTCTTGAAAACTTCATCAAAATAATAGACCATAATCTAAAAACCAACTGTCAAACACTTATTGTCCTTCAAGTACACTTCTCATCAAATCAATTATTAGATACATTTCACTGCATAAAAATGTTTTCAAATCTTCTTCATCAATCAATGTCAACACTAGTCTTCTCCATCAAAGCTATTCAAATCTTTTTCATCAATCAATGATCCTCAACTTTAAAAAATAAACACTGATTTTCTCTATCAGTCATTGATTTCCATCTTCAACAAGTTGACATCAATGCATTGCGGTTGACATCAATGACATCACAAATGCTAACAATCTTCCCTTTTGTCATTAATGGAAATACCAACGACTACTACGAATTCCTTCTCTCCCTTTGACATAAATGACAAAGGGAACACTCCCCCTTTCAATGTGCAACTTCCTACACTGGTCCCCTTGAGAGAAACCTCAACATCGGTCCAAGAGACAAAACACATTGAATGATTATTCCCCCTTGCAAAGATGCACTCCTCTTATGCATCTAGTTTGACAAATGTGAGACCCACACTAGACTGTTATAGTTACTATTTTGTTTTCATGCTTACAGCAGTTTATGCTTTGACATACTTTGACTATCAAAGAGACTTTTCGTACTTTTGAGGATCGGTGGAATCCTGTGTTATATATTTAGCACCTGATTTTGTAATCAGGGTACTTTTGAGATGTTTATGTTTTGATTTAGTTACAGCTTATGTTGATGTTTTATATGGATCTAAATGTATAAATGTAATATGATGGAAATGGTTTAGAAAACCGATGTTAGGATATTTTAGTTCTAAATGCAATGTGGTTTATATGCTTACGTATATTGTTGACGTTATGTTATGTTTCATATCATGTTGTTTTGGATCTACTGATGTGTGCATTGAGTGTGCAGGAAGAGTTGACCATGGATCTAAATCGGG
>MU223150.1:225707-236949 GCA_018584345.1 Thuja plicata
TGCAATGCAAGTTCTTTCAGAAGATTTCAAAACCCTTGAAGACAAATCACGGCAGCATAAACCGTTCCAACAATACACTCGCATCACTTCTCTTCACAACCCTAAAAAACGCTTATATCATGCGCTTTACTTTTTAGGGCTACTCCCAAAGAAAACCATATTAGGGTTTTACCATTCTCCGAGAAAATAGGAAACCCAAAAAAATTTATTAGGGTTTTACCATTCTCCGAACCCCACGATTGGGGAAGAGTGTACAGTACTCAAATTTATCAGTTGCCACATGTCTTCACCTGTCATTGAATCTTCCTGACATAGCTCTTACGTGTCAAAGGAATCCGTCATAACTGTTTTAGCCATGATCTCCTTACACACAATTCAAGATGCTGACACATCAACATTATTTGCAAGTAATACATTTTACAAAACAAATAATAAAGAATAGGAATTATCCAAGGTTGAGACACCTTATTCCTAACAAACTCTGTGTTGTGTTTTTGCAAGTTGTATCCCCATGGTTATGTCGCATCTCCTACAGAGGTTTTCGTTTGCATCACCTTGGTCGCAACAGATGGTTGCTCTGATTCAGTGTTTTATTAAGTATTATACTCAGCAACATTATCCTACATGGATATGAGGGTCGAAGTATCGAGCCTTTTGGAGGACGTGGTTCACGGTTAAACCTCGGCAAAGATCTACGGTTGACGTAATTCTACGATCGACAGATGAACATCCTTTAACCTTCAAGGGAATGTGCCTAGTTGACACGTGTCCACTGAGATCTTGACTGGGTGGGATCAAAGGAATAATACATCGAGCATGTCGAACTTCATCCGACGGCTATCGCTATCCCTCAAAGCAAAGATGATCATTCTTTATTCTTCAAGGGATCACGTGTTTACGCCACGTGTCCTCGTCCCACAAGCTTCAAGCAGCGAACTAAGGAGATCTACGGTTAAAGAATAGACTATATTTAGGGTGGGCGTAATGCCTTAAATAGGAGATGCATATTATTTAACCTTAAGGCATCACGCCTGATCGACACGTGTCCTGGGCCCGCAGACGTTCTGTGAAATAAGACAACAAGGATAACAGTTGGCATTACTGGATTGGTCGAGCAAATTGACTAAGGATGCATGTCAGTTTGAAACAAATTAAAGTTCAAGCTACTAAAGTTCTTAACTTTTAGCACATGGGTATAATCAACGGTCATGTCTTAATTGAAAGGAAAAGGTGGTCGAGTTTTAAAAAAAACTGAACAATGATCGACGGTTAAAGCTCGGTAAAGATCGACGACAGGCGTCATGCCTTTAAGAGAAGATACCCGTCATTTAGCCATTGAGGCATCATGCCTGAATGACGCGTGTCTCCGACCCACAAGCTCGAAGTAACGATGATCGACTGTTAAAGCGAGGATAGAATCGACGATGCGCGTGATCCCTCGATCTAAAGATGCATGTACTTTACTCATTGAGATATTGTGCGATGTTGGCACGTGTCCTCGGTGATGAAAAAGCATATAATGTTGAGATGGCAACATTGATGTGGACTTTTTATGTCATTTTGATTATTTTAGTTATATTTTATACCAATGAGGGTTTTATTTATTATTTGATATGTCGTCGACAACTTCATGCAGGGTTTCAAGGGTGATGAATACTATAGATCTGTCTGATAATGAAATAATGCGATCTTCGGGACTAAAGGGTGATCATATGTAGACGTTCGATGAGGAATATTCACAAAGATGGAGAAATACCAGAGGATGGTTGACAACGTCGATGATCTTGTTCTTGATGACAAAGTTGGTCGAGATGTCAATGATAGTATCCATTATCATCCAGAGTTTTTACAGAGCATATAGATGAACATATGGTCGAAGTACCGATGATCTTAACACAGAATCATGATTTTGAATTGTCTCTAACTAATCACAAGTGATTTGTTAGTGAACATTATTTTGAGTCCTTATGGTCGGCAACCATTTTTAGACAAGGACGATTAATCATTCCTTCAATGTAACTGTGATTGTTCAGTTGTTGATATTAGGATTAGGTTTTCATTAGGAAGAGACACATTGGTCTAAAGCTTGTACGGTCCCTTGGACTTTATATAAATAGGGATTTCAAGACCATGTGGAAAGGGGAAACTATTATCATTATCATTTTTACAGATTAGATAGATTTGGATCAACAACTGTAACATGAATCTGGATGTACCATTTTTTCAAAATCAATAAAGATAAGTGTTTTTTCTTTCATCTGTGGGAATTGATTCAATGTCATTTTCGATTAGTCCTTTGGATAAAATCTTTTGATTTTCTTCAATATGGTAGTTTGATGATGCATACTTTTGATTAAATTTACAGTTTTATTATCAATTGGTCTTTTCATCTTGCAAGGTTAAATTCAATTGATTGGTGGGCACAATCAATCGATCTGTCATTTGAAAAGTTAAATAGAATTGAAACAAACTGTGGATTTATCTTGAGATACATGCTCATTTGAACACTGTTGAAGTGATAGTCTCTTACAAATTGGCTTTGAGGTTGTACGTAGGTTGGGATGATTTTGACTCTATTGCTCGTGATAGAATAAGGCACTGATTTATTCATTAATTGGATAATGGTTATTTAGTTCATTGTTTATAGTTTTGTGACATCTTATCCATCTATTCATTTCAATTTATATACATATTTACTAAACATTCTTTCAATTACTCAAAGTTTTTTTGACTTGCAGTGTTTGTTGTGATTTAGCACAATTGGATTTCTTTCAACTGTATGTTTGCCACATTTGAGAGAATAGGTTTGAAGTATGTTCTATCTATTATAAAAAGCCTAAAGACTTGAAGGATAAGTTTAAGGTATAGGCCTACCAGCCTTAGTTCTGCAGAGCCAGAATTGGAAAAGTTCCAACCTTGTTTCTGGTTGATCTTGTTAGTTGGCCAAATCACTTGGGTTTCCCAGCATTGGATTGGCAAGTCCATAGGAAATCCAATCTATTGATTTGAGCACCAACACATCACATCTTACTTCATGACGATAATAGAGTTAAGAGATCCGCTATACACTATTGGCCACATAAAATATAGCAAGGAGTTAACAATGATGGCTCTCAACAGACTCCCTACATCTTGGGAAGCATTCATACAAGGCATAAGTGCTCGATCTAAACTTCCTAAGTTTGATCATTTAAAAACTGACTGCATTCAAGAAGAGTCAAGGTTTATCACTAGAGGAATTGGGTTAAACACCTCAAATGAAGAGATTCAAGAATTCTAATTCTCATAAGAAAGGGAAGAAAGGCAACTTCAAACAGAAGAACGAAAAGGACTCCCATGGAAAACGACCAGTCAAGAGAAGGAGGGACACGTCAAAAGTACAATGCTTTAGGTGTGACAAATATGGCGACCCTACAATGAAATGTCCAGATAGGACCAAGCCCCAAGCCTCCCTAGCAGAAGTGAGTAAGATGAGCTTTGATAAGGATTCTAAAAGACTTGTATTCTATTCAGCCCTATCAAGCCAAGTATCCACCAGCCTTAACACTTGGGTCATAGACAGTGGAGCATCTCGCCATACAATAGGATTCAGAGAACATCTTGACAGCATAGAGGAGAATTCAGATGAAGAAGTCACCATTGGAGATGATTCCAACTACCCTGTGAAAGGAATCAGAACTCGCACTATTCAACTAAAATCAGGCATCTCTCTTCAACTGACTGGTGTATTGTTTGTACTAGCTATGAAGCGCAATCTGGTTTCCATTTCAGCCCTTGAAGACAAAGGATGTCGAATCACCTTCATGTATGGTAAAGTTCTAGCACGGTCTAGGAACTCAAATATAAAGAAGGCCCACACCATAGGAATTCGACATGGATGCCTATACAAACTTTGCACTTCTCCTTCCCAAGTCCTAATTCATGAATCGTCTTCTAGAAGTGAGATATAGCATAGAAGGTTAGGGCATCTTCACTTTCGTGCATTACCTTTTATAGAGAAAATTGTAACAGGCTTACCTAAACTAAAACAAGATCATGAAGGAATGTGCAAAGGATGTGCTCTAGGAAAGAACAAAAACGACACCTTTCATAATAGTGAAAGTAAATCTAAAAATGTACTAGAACTCATTCATACAGATTTATGTAGATCTATGACAGTAAGCTCTTTAGGAGGATTTGTGTACTAGCTTATTTTTGTAGATGACTATTCTAGGAAAACATGGATATACTTTCTAAAATGTAAAGAGTCTAATGAAGTCCTAATGAGATTTAAGGAATTCAAGGCTCTAGTAGAAAATATGTCAGGCAAAAGAATCAAAAACCTCAGGTTAGATAATCGGGGGGAATACGTTTCTGATAACTTTAAAGACTTTTCTAATAATGTTGGGATTAAGAGGAAGTACATTATTCCTTACAACCCTCAAAAAAATGGGGTGACAAAGGAAAAATAGGACTATTGTAGAAGCAACCAAAGCTATGATGCATGATCCAAACCTTCATACCTCATGTGCTAAAGCCTCTAGTACTGTTGTTTACATTCAAAATAGATGTCCTCGCTCTCTTTTAGCTAACAGAACCCCTGAAGAAGCATTTACAGGGATGAAGCCTAACATAAGTCATTTTAGAATATTTGGTTGTCATGTTTATATTCACATACCCAAAGAAAAAGGATCTAAGCTAGAACCCTCAGGGAAGAAGGGAATATTTTTTTGCTACAACAAATCATCTAAAGCCTATAGAATATATATCCCTGGACAAAAACTAATTGAGCTTAGCAGGTATGTAATATTTGAAGAAGGTGTTGCATTCAAAAGATCTAAAGACATTAATAAAATAGATGATGAGTCTTCTCAAAAATGGAAGAGGGTCATGCTCCTGAGATTCAGAATGAGACAGGTATACCTATAGATGACAATATTCTCAAAGGAACCTGTGAACTCTAATATTGAACCTAGAGATTCTATTGTCGGTCGTAAAAGACCTCTCTAGGCAAGAAAAATGATTGAAGAAGAAGAAAATTATGCAGCTCCAAAAGCAACCTTCAGAGAAAGCAAGAGACCAAATAGATACTCCAGTTATGTTACTCTTATGAGTGAAATCATCAAGTTTGAACCTTCTAGTGTTGAGGAAGCACTCTAACATCAAGTTTGGAAAGATGTCATAACAAAAGAATATCAATCCATACTCAAGAATGATGTCTGGGACATTGTACCTAGACCTAGAGACAAATCAGTCGTTTCATCCAAATGGCTCTTCAAAATCAAACATGTAATAGATGGGAACATTGAAAAATATAAGGCAAGGTTTGTTGCCAGAGGGTTCTCACAAAAGGAAGACATTGATTATGAAGAGACATTTGCTCCAGTTGCTCGTTACACCTCCGTTCGGGCTGTGATTGTTATTGCCGCATCAAAAGGATGGAAAATACACCAAATGGATGTGAAGACTGCTTTTTTGAATGACATTATAGAAGAGAAAGTGTACCTAGAACAACCTGAGGGATTTATGGTTCATGATGATGCTTCTCATGTTTGCAACTTGAAGAAGGCCCTAAATGGTCTTAAACAGGCTCCTCAAGCTTGGTATGAGAGGATAGACAATTACCTCTCCAAACTAGGGTTCTTCAAGAATGATGCAGAACCTAACCTTTACTTCAAGGTAATAAATAGTGCTATGTTAATTCTCATTCTTTATGTTGACGATTTGCTAATCACAGGAGAAGATCATCTCATCGCCAAATGCAAACAAGATCTTGCATCTGGATTTGACATGGACTTGAGTCTCCTTCACTACTTCCTTGGTTTATAAGTATGGCAGCAGGACAATGGTATTATCCTAAATCAAGGAAAATATACTATTGATATCTTGAAAAGGTTCAGGATGATGGACTGCAAGCCTATGTCTACACCTATGGAAACAAATTTGCATAAGCTAAAAGAAGCAACTGCAGACTTAGAGTTAACATATTCTACTCTCTACCGACAAATAATTGGCTCCTTAATGTACCTGGTCAACACTAGACCAGATATTTGTTAAGCAACAAATGCACTCAATCAGTCTATATGTGAACTTAGACAATTACACTTAGTTGCAAAAAAACATATTTTGAGATACCTGCGTGATACAATTGGATATGGATTAAAATATGATAATGTAGATCTAAATCTACATGGACACACAGACTCAGATTGGGCTAGAAGTGTTACTGATCGTAAAAGTACTTCAGGATGTTGCTTCAGCTTGGGATCAACCGTGATATCCTTGTTTAGCAGGAAGCAATCTTCAGTTGCACAAAATTGCACTGAGGCCAAGTACATTACAACATCCATGGGAGCTCGAGAAGTTGTTTGGTTGAGAAAACTGCTAGTAGGTTTGTTTGGACAAACCATGGATTCCACTATTATTCAATGTGATAACCAGAGTTGTATAAAACTTTCAATGAATCCAATATTTGATGATAGATCAAAGTACATTGAGATACCTTACCATTATGTTAGAGACATGGTGGAAAGAAATGTTATTCAACTGAGATATATTAAAACAAGTGAGCAAACTACAAATATTCTAACCAAGCCTCTCTCCAAAACAAAGGTGAAACGCTTCAAAAGTAAATTTGGGATGGTAGAAATGTAATTTTTATTTGTGATTGAGTCTCAGCAAATTTATTGTACTAATATATGCGAAAAGATGTTTAATGTGTAAACTCTTTTGTCATGTGTGAAATTACACAACTTATAGGCTTTGGTAGACATCTTGAAAGGTGACGATCTTTCTAAGATGAATACATATCTTTGGTTACTATTGTAAGGTGACGACCCTCCTATAGTTTAACCTAATATCATGATGGATATCATTTGTATTGATACTCGTGGACATGTCATGATAGTTCATATCTCCTTCGTAATATTAAATGAGTAGTGTAACCTCGATGAGTTATATTACTAAGATATGTCATGGTGGATATTATGTGACTTAATATCTGTGGATATGCAATGAGTAGATATCTTCCTTGGTAGGCATCATGTGACTTGATGCTAGTGCACATACCAGAGAAGATATAAGTATGGTGTTTATCATGTGACTTGATATTCGTGGACATGCCATTACTCCTGATGACATATTTGTGGACATGTCATTACTCCTGATGACATCGTGAGGTGACATCATTTATGGTGGATATCATTAGACTTGATATTTGTGGATATGCCATTATTTTTTATATCACATTGAGGTAATATCCCTCCCACACAATATATGGATCTATTGTGTTTACATGAGGATAGTAATCATCCTTCCTAGCTAAGAGGGAGTGTTAATGAATTGTAGCTTCAATAGGATTATTCCTATCAATGAACTCAAATGTATAAGTGACCTATTGGCCTTGAGCATTTGATCTCTATCCTTATGTATTATGCTATGATTTATCATAATACATGATTGAAATTGAAAGTGATGTAACTATCATTAATCATGTTGATTTTGTTCATACCATTAATGTTAATCATGCTATTAATACTAATGGCATTGTTGATATTATTTTAGCCATGCATTGATGTTGAGTATCGATATCATCATAATACATGATTAATGAATAGTTAATAACAATCATGTATATATATTAATGTCCAACGGAAGACCAACAAGGGTCTATGGGACAGGAAACAAAGAGCCAAAAAGCAAGAAACCAGCGGACCACCAAACAGTGGTCGGGCGAACAGCTAAAAGTACAAGGAACCAAACAAGAAGAAGCAGAGAACAAAGAACCACCAAGGCAAGGACTAGGGGTCCTTCCCGAGCGGAAAGAAATCCAATACAGAAGGATAGTGACCCGGAAGAATAAAGGTATGGAGCCGTCGCCGTGATCTGCTGGTGGTCTGTCGCTGATGAGTAGAAGCACTGCGAGGTCTCATGGATCTAGAGTGACCGATGGTGGAGGCACATGAGGTCTAACGGATATATATATTGCACATGTATATTATTAAATATACATATATACATGATTGAAATTGAAAGTGATATAACTATCATTAATCATGTTGATTTTGTTCATACCATTAATGTTAATCATGCTATTAATACTAATGGCATTGTTAATATTATTTTAGCCATGCATTGATATTGAGTATCGATATCATACTATGCTATCATTGATAGCATAACATGATATCGATATCATATTAATTAAATGTTGCATTGATATCAATACGGTTCGATAATGAGTATCGACCTTGTTCAAATTATAATATGAATCGATATTAATATCGATGGTAATTAACAGCAAAAACACTTTGATTAATATTAGTTTGTGGTTGGTGAACAGACATGTCTCACGTAGAGATATGACTCTACGTGGACTATGTCCGCGTAGAGACATGTCCCTATGGGAGACATGTCTCCACTCATTTATATATATATATACTCGATCCAATATGACTTGGGAGGTACCGAAATCGATAAGTGCTAAACAAGTCTCAGCAACATATATATATATATATTGGAATTGTTGAATCAAGTATATATTGGCAGCATTATATATACAGTACTGATCTGGACTACAATCTCATTGTATTGAAGCATCTCCTCATTAATATTGATATTAAGAATTCTGCAGATTAATATATATTCAAGAAATTATAGACATTGTGATCAATATATTATATAGAAAAATTAAAATTACTATAACCTCTAAATCTGATAAATCTTAACAGTTAACCTGTCTGTGACATTTGGCCCATGATAAAATAGTATCTGCAGAATACCATTCCCCTCAAACAAAGACCATCGCCAATCCCATTGTACATTCCCATTCATTTTGCATCTTCTACTCCATTGGACTGAACAAGCTGATAAGCACCAACAAAAAAATTTCAAATTGATTACTTCGATACAGTAAAATATATAAATTCACTAACAGGAAGCACAAAATAAACATGTTACATAGTAGCACTTAACTTGTAGTGATTTAATGTTCCAAAACTTTTAGCCTTTAAAAATAAAAGTGAACTTTGAATTCGTGCCAACAGAAATTCTCACACACTATTGTCATAATTTCTTTTTCATAGTTTAAGAAAAACTAAACTATGTTGATATTCTATTTACAACAATAGAAACCAGCCATCAAATTATTAGGCACAAAAGAATAGCTAAACACAGATTTCCCATAAACACGAGCAGAGGGGAAAATCAGCAAAGAGAAAAAATAGTTACTGTTTTCAAACTTGGGTGTAACCAAGAAAAAAATTTATTTCCAGAAAGGCAGAAAAACACAAAATATGTGAGAAAAAACTGCTGCTTTTAAACTTAAAGGTATTTTAATAGCACAAAGACAGAGCAAATAACAATAAGAGTTTACACCATGGATTTTGAAATATAGGTATTTTCTTTTTAGTGATTAGATTTTGGGGTAATTGGCAGCAGAAATTGTGTTTAGGTTACTAGGAGAATTCATATTTTTGTTCTGTCAATGAAAGTTTTGCTTCATATGCAATCCATAGTCAAGTCTGACTACTTCACTAGAGGTAAAACAAGAGCACTAGACTCTCCTTCTGTTGTGTAGTTGGAATATGCTTAGAGCAGAAATCAAAGGAGCCGAAATCACTGAAGTCGGGCAAGATTATGAGAAGTTGAAATACATGGACAAGAGAGCATGAAGTCATTTAAGTCACAAGAGCCAAAGAAATAGGAAAGTGGAGAAGTGAAAAAAAAGTCCAAAAATGCAAACAAATGAATCACATGCCCTTTTCAGACCAAAAAATTGCATATTAAAGAAATAGGTAAAACACACAATTACATGCAATGTCTGCAATTAAATTGTAAGCTTTCAACAATAATTTAGGGAAAGATAGTTCATTATCAAAATCATTACATGCAATATTTTGAAGAACCAACAATTTCTTGTGGGGAAAATATTCCATAACTGGTGGATACTAATCGTAATATATGCTTCTATAGAAATAAGCAAAAGATCATATGCTAATTAGTTCTAAAAAATGGGTTAAACTGATAAAAAAAAAGGATAGCTGCTAGGACAAATTTCTTTACATTTTGCTCCAACCATAACATCTTTATCCTTTTATAGTATCCCTTTAAGTGATCTTTGAGGGATTTGGGACTATTTAATTGTAACTTCAATTGCAAGAGACTTCTTTCTATTAAAACCCTTGCAAATGCAAAGTTAATTACCTTAATACTATGCAAGAATTAGATTCGACAAAACTTGTATAATGATGATGATTTCAATACTCAATTAATTGTATATTATATAAACCTTAACTTGTGCAAACTTATCACGGTGTCGGATGTGAAATATATATATTAAATATAAATGCAATATGTACTGATGTGTAAGATAGATATGAATATGTTGATATACATTGAATGTAACATAATTGCAATGGAATGCTGATGTATAAGATTGATATCATAAGGATAGTTTGACTTATCCTTGTATTAATGCAAGATCAAGAATTATATCAATACAAATGTATATCGATCAAGTTGTCACTATGTCTGATATCTTGTGATGTCCCCTTTTTGAAATGGGAATTAATAATAAATAATTATAATAAGATAAAAATATAAAACGATAAAAATAAAATTAAAATTAAAAATATAAAATAATAAAATTAAAAGGTTTAGTTAAGTTAATGAAGGGTCAAAAGGTATGAAATGAAAAGTTGCAACTCCCTCAAACATGAGATCTAAAAAGGGAGAATATAACTTTATCTAAAAGGGAAAGAGAGGAAGGAAGAGAAAAGGGAAGGTGTGAAGCAAGTAAGAATTAATAGAAGAGAAAAAAGAAATGAGAAAAAAATAAGGGAGTGGCTCCTTCAAAGGGAAAAAGTTATTAAGGGTTGCGACTTTTTGATAAGGTGGTAATTATGGTTTGTGATTCTTTCAAAGAGGGACAATTATGAAGAGTTGAGACTCTTTAAAAGGACATAAATGATGAAGACATGTGACTCATCCAAAGGGTGGCAATTGTCGAAGGTGTTGACCTTCGCAAAGGGAAGCCATGATGAAGAGGTGTGCCTCTCACCCACATTGGAATATATATAGGGGGAATGTTTCATTTGACTCTCCAGCATAATATGCAGGAACATCCAACAAGGACTATGTAATGTCCCCATTTTCAGCAGGTCATTGAAATGATGGTGCCAGGTCATTATTGTGATCCTCGTGGTCTGGCGAGGGGTTTAGAGGGTCATTGGTGTGAACTTACTATTTATAGTAAGTCAAGGGA
>MU223150.1:246838-256990 GCA_018584345.1 Thuja plicata
AGACTCAAGAAAGTCTTGGGACAACAGATGACACCATGTGCGGAACTACCTCCGATTGACGACGAAGGTCAACTCATTTTGGAACCAGAAGTTATCCTTGACTCTAGAGAAAAGAAATTAAGGAACCAAACTATTACTAAACGTCTCATTAAATGGAAAGGATTACCAAGGGAAGATGCAACATGGGAAAAAGAAGAGACCCTTAAAATGCTTGAGGACAAGCAAATTCGGGACGGAGGGACTCTAATGACCCTTGATTGTAATAATAAAATGTAAATTTTACAATTATGAAATTAATAAATTCAAACAAAAGATTAAATTATTCCTTCCAATACAAACTCAATTAAACTACAAAATATAATAACAATTATTATAATAATAATTATTAGTATAATAACAATTAAATAATTATTATTATTACTATACTGATAATTAAATTTTAAATATTATTATATCATAATAGTCATAATATAATAATAATTAATAATTATATCATAATAATAATGGTATAATAATAATTTTGTTATATTACAAATTCATTATAATCATCTTAATAATGTAATTCATAATAATATAGTAATAATAATAATATTACATATTAATAAACAAAAGTTACAAATTAAATAAAAGTTACATATAATAATAATGTTACAAATTATACAAAAGTTTAAGCCAAGACGGGCCGCGAATTCCAGCATTGACGGGTCGCGACTTCCAGTCACGACTTTCCTCTCCGCCATGTTGGACCCGTATAAATCGGGTAATGCAGAGGACCAGACGGGGAAGGAGGGAGAGAGCAGACGGAGCAGATTAGACAGAACAGGCAGAGAGAAGAAAAACGCCGCCATCAGTGAGTAACGTGGTACTAAAACCTGCGACTGAGACATTTAAGGTGAGAATGATAATTATATCATAGTTACGGTGATTCATAAATTGACCTCTCAAACAGATTTTGGATGGATATTACTTAGAGACTGTTAGCATCTATGATATGATATGTTAGAAAGCAATATTAGGGAGGTGTTTTAAACCAGGGATTGTTAATCATTCAGATAGATGAGCATTCAATAGCCAGGCCATGTCTGACAGAGACACTCTTCAATATAAGAGTTCCATATAGACAACTCAAAGACCAAGCCTTGACTTGGTAGAGGGCATTCCAAATGAATGTCAGAGGGAGGTTATAATAATCTCTAGAGGCACTATATACTGTAGTGGTTAAACATATGCATATGAAGAGACAAGAGACTCGGTTGGAGGTGGGATCTCCTCCGTGTATTAATTGATGGTCACCAACAATAGAGATCCTAGAGACCTTAGGGAGAGGCTCTCCAGATGATGGTTGATTGACTGAGAATTATTCTCATTAGAGGGTTAATAAATCTGATTGGAGAATCTTCCTAAGGGTGAGTGGGGATTAGTATGGGTAGTATACAGCTTTTACATTATATTGTGCATATAGATGCATATCTTTCTTATAAAATACTAACACTCATACGTTGCAGGAAAAATCAATTCAATTAGTTCTATGTTGATTGCGTTTATTATGTTCTAACAATTCTTATGCAGGTTTCCACACTTGAGGATTAGTCAAATAAGCAAGGTATCTTACAATTGTTCACTTTAAAATGCATTCACAACCCTTTACCATCTATTACCTTGCCTAATTGCAATGAAATTCTGAGTGACTAAACTCAGATCGGAAACTATTTCAAACTCCTAGAAGGCCTTATTCATTTTCAGATTTTGAAACTTCAGCATGTATATACAACTCACAACCTTTAAACTTGAACTCTTTTGACAGAAACTGGGATCGCACTATTGATTGGCTTTGATTTTAATGTTTTCCAGATCTGATTTCAGATATTGCCCAACGCTTTCACCAAATTTGGCTTGTTCAAGTACAATTTTGATCAAATTGAATGCAATTGCAATAGGACGGAAACCATCCTTGTGTTGGACGCATGCACTATAGTTGGGCGAAATCACATGATTGTTGGGCGCAAGTCATAGAGCAAGGGTGAAATTGGTTCATGTGTTGGGCACAATGCGAGGTCATTTGGAGCGGATTTTGTATGATCCTTGGGCGCTAAACACTTGTTGCATTTTTGGATCTTGTCATTCTTTTCTTCGCCAAATTCTTTAGTCTTTAAACCATTTCCTCTTTCAAATCAAAACACCTTGCAAATGGCTATTCTCATCACAACTTTACATCCTCATACTCTGATTTGAATCTCTACATTTGAGGGAATGGGGAAGTGATTGGGCATATAGCCCCAAGAGAGGTTGGAATCCAACCTGCTCTTGGACTCTTTGAGCCCCAAGAGAGTGCGGAATCTGACCTGCTCTTGAGCTCACCCAAGTGGCCTCTTAAAAATTTAGTTAGTGTTGAATCGAACTTTCATATTTCTAACTAATTTCTTTACTTGTTCATCTTCTTTAGCAACTTGATTTGGTTTTCTCCAGAATTTCTTCATTATCAACAAGTTGATGTCTTCCATTATTCCATCATCAACAAGAAATTGGTTGTTGTACTTCTCCATCTACCTCATGTCTTAATCATCTTCAAGACTTCCCTCATGGACCGAGGTATGGAGCCCCACAACAGGTCGGAATCCGACCTGCTCTTGGGCTCAGCCAAGGTTCCCAAATTTTCCTAAGTCATTGACCTTTAACATTCAACCTTAAACCCACTCTTCCATTGATCAAACCTGATTCAAATCAGACTTCATTATCTTAGCACCACACTTCATTTCTACCCAAAGATGTAAACTTTAACTCTTATCAAGCTTTAAGTCAATCTTTGACGAACGTTTACCATAGAGAATCTAAGTGGCAACTGCCTTGGTTCAATCCTACTGCATGGCCTTGACTCTTAATTGGACATGAGACTTGCACCTATAGCTTGCTCAAACCTAGCCTATGGACTTGAAGACCTTGAAATAGCCACTGACTAAGGCTACCTAAGGTAACAACTCTACTACCAGGCGAACAAGATGGGATCCACATTTGCGATGGGGCGATGGTGTGAAAAGTTCACAATAATAGCCTCGAACCACTACTTGTAATGCCTCTCTCAAGCTGGCAAGAGTGTTACTTTGATACCACTGTAATGTCCCCTTTCAGGATCACCATATATGTTGCCCTAAATTCACAAATCCAAAATGAAACAATAGCAAAAATGTAGCTAGAGATGTAAATCTTACTTGAATAAGATGAGATAAGTTGTATAAATATTTGAAGTCTAGTGTCTAATATCAAGTTATCTTAGCTTGACCTCCTTTATCAAATGGGATTCTTCTGCTCAGCCTGCTCCCAAAATCTAAATTATACTCTTTTATGGTTGCTCCTCCTTTGCTTGGAATGAAATCTCCTTTATACTTGATTGAAGAAAGCGTCATCACCTTTCATTAGAATTTAGTAACCACTTTTCATTGTTGCCTTTGAGAATAATATATTATTCCCCAAAATGCTCTCCCTTGGATGTCCTCCTTAAAAGAAACATTCTTCCCTATATACTATAAAAGAGTTAGATTGTTGAAAAAACTTATATAATGATGATGTTTTCTATACTCAATCAATTGTATATTATATAAAACTTAACTTGTGGAAACTGCTTAAAGCTATCATATATATATATATATATAGGCTTTGAGAATAATATAATATTCCCCAAATTGCTCTCCCTTGGATGTCCTTAACAGAAACATTCTCCCCTATATACCATACAAGAATTAGATTGTTGGAAAAACTTATATAATCATGATGTTTTCTATACTCAATCAATTGTATATTATATAAAACTTAACTTGTGGAAACTGATAAAGCTATCATATATATATATATATATATATATATAAAATAGATTTGAATATGCTAATATGTATTGAATGTAACATAATTGCAACGGAATGCTAATGTATAAGATGGATATGACAAGGATAGTATGACTTATTGTTGTATTATGTAAGATCAAGAATTATATCGATACAAATGTTTATCGATCAAGCTGTTGTCGCTATGTCTAATATCTTGTGATGTCCCCTTTTTGAAATAGAATTTAATAATAAAACTAATTATAAAATTAAAATATAAAAGAATAAAAAAAATTAAATTTAAAATGGAAGCCTAGAGAAAGTACATGTTTGATTTCTAAGTATGAGCCCAAGATAGTGAAGGAAGCAATCAAGGATGATGATTGGGTAAGAGCCATGGAAAAAGAACTTGATCAGATTGACAAGAATGGTACATGAGCACTTGTTCCTAGACCTGAAGATACAAATGTGATTGGTACCAAATGGGTTTTTAGGAATAAACTGGATGAAGATGGAGGTGTGATTAGAAACAAGGCAAGGCTTGTATGCAAGGGATATGCACAAGAAGGACTAGACTATGGAGAGACTTTTTTCCAGTAGCAAGACTAGAAGGGGTAAGGATTCTACTTGCTCATGTTGCTTACAAGAAGTTCAAAGTTTTCCAAATGGATGTCAAGTCAGTCTTCCTGAATGGAATTCTTAAAGAAGAGGTATACATAGAACAATCGGATGGTTTTGAATTGACAAAGGAGAAGGACATGGTATGCAAGCTTCAAAAGGCATTGTATGGACTGAAACAAGCTCAAGAGCATGGTATGAAAGGTTACATTCCTAGCTTATTCAAATTAGTTTTGATAGAACAAGTGATGATAGTAATGTGTACCTAAAAGTTGAAGGTGGTAAATTGTTGTTAGCTGAAGTATTTGTTGATGACATAATCTTTGGAGGTAATGATGAGATGAGTCTAGCTTTTTCTGAAGAGATGAAGAAGAAATTTGAAATGTCAATGATTGTGGAGATCAAATTCACTAATCCATTACCTAAGGATACTTTTGAGTACCTTATAGGTACGCTAGGGTGATGCTCCTACCTGAACAGAACTAAAATGTTGTTCGTGCATCAATCCAGTGGACTTATTGCCATATCTTTCACTGTGGGATGATGTTCAAGGGACTACTCCTTAGGGGGAGCAGTCGGAAGGAGAAGAAGACAGTTGAGGTTGTTGAAGACTTGAGTCATGTTCTGTCTTTGGCATTGTTGTCAAAGGGGGAGAAGAGCAGAGAAGAGTAAATGTTGAAGAGAAGAGCAGAGAAGAGTAAATGTTGGGGAGAAGAACACGAGAAGAGAAAGACAAAAGAATCAGCTAAGGGAGAGCAGTTTTTGGTATCTAGTTGCTTTAGATGATTGCTTGGTATTGTTGGTATTGCCATCAATGCCAAAGGGGGAGAATGATGGCATAACTGATGAAGAGTTAAGTTGTGTATGAGTTTGATGCTGAACTGATGATAGGTTGATCATTTATGATGTTGTCATTGATGTCAACTTAGTGTTTATTGGTTGACTGTGTACTTGTTATGTTGATGTATGTTGAAGAGGTTGAATCCAAAGGTCTAGGAAGAATTGGAGTGTGTGATCATACAGGAAGACTAACTGACGTCTCTAGATAATGTATCTATGACCGCAATGATTTATCTTATGTATTGTTTAAGTTATGATTGATTGAAGGTTGACAGGTTATAGGAAGAACATGATGAAGCCAGGGAAGAATGATTTGATGATTTTGTCAACAGTGTTTGGACTCGGGTGTTGTGGTCATAATAAGTGTATTTTGGATATGTCATGAGGTTGTGGTTGCGACCGCATCATGTTTTGATGACCAGAAGACTACGTTTCAACTGACAGAAGGTCGTTCAGGCAAAGAGTTAAAGCCATTTTTAGGACAGTCAAGAACAGTCAGTCAGATCCTTGAGCGGTGATGTTAGATCGAGCTGCGACGCTTGATTACATGTTCTAGGGATCGTGGTGAAGATGAAAATTGACACGGATTGATGAGTTGGCATGTTTATGATTGGATTTATTGGAGGTTGTGCAAGAACATTAGATAGTGTATTATGGTTTGACTTTTCTTTGTCAAATCGATGTGCGATGGATTTGTAGGCCGACCTGAGTTAGTTAGAATGTGTTCTAGATTGTTAACACGTTGTAGGGATTTCTCATTGAGTGGGAAAGATTGTACAACGTTTTGTAAGGCGGTTAATTGCCCTAATGTACTTGTATTGTATAAATATGTAAAATGATGAAATGTACAAGTGTAGATCGTGGTTGCAGAGGTGCGATCGAGAGAAGGAAGAAAAGAGAAGTGTGTTTGCATATGTAGAGGAGATTAAGCTTGAACTGGATCTGTATTAGTAAAGGAAGTGCTACTTTCTCAGATCATTTACTTGTTGATTCCTAATTGCTTCATCAAGTTAAATCCATTAACCGAGTAGATCCTAATAGGTCTGAATCGTAAATCCTTTAACAGAGTGACTCTTCAATTAGGGTTTGAAATCCTTTAACCATGTTACTCCTAACAGGTACCTAGTACCTATTAAGTAAACATGCAATCATCAAGTGTAGATGCTCAATATACAAATAGTTGAAGCACATATAACGCAGATAATCACAGTGAAGGAGAACAAAACACCGTGTAGATCTCGCAAGCAAGTGACTACGACTCTATCTCACTTAGTACCAACACCAACATGCAAAATGCATAGTAGTGGTGCAATACATCATACACAATGTATAATCATATAACATTTGCATTTAAATTAAAAGCATTTTAATAATCATTTCATGGTTATTCTAACATATATCAACTGAAAGTAAACAACCGATATCCACAACATAAAGGCACACTAATCATGAGTCTAATAATCATCCTCCTGATGTATAATTCATAATCCATAGTCTGAATACAAAATAAACCAAATATCATCATAAAGCATCACGTCACATCAAATAGCATCATCATGCAAATATGATAAAACTGAAATAGCAACATAGTCTAACATCTAACAACTAAGATACTAACATCTCATCATGTAGATAATCAAATCATAACAACCAAAGTATCTCTCAGATCAAAATAATCATGGGATAGAAAGCAACCACGAGAGGCACTATAATACAAGTTGATACACCATATCAAACGAAACTCCTAAGAGATGATTGGGGGTCATTATACTTTACGCCAACTTTTGTGGGAGAATATAAAGTTTTTGAGTTTAATATTGGACCCTTCAAAGGGCCTAGTGCGTCATTTGTTCAACCCTCTCCCCTAACATTTCAATTTCTCTCAATACAAATGTGACTTGTTTAACTCAAATATGGGCCCAAAACTCCACACGCAAAGAAGTGGGTAACTAGCACCTAGAAGAGACAAATTTTAGCTTGATCTTCAAACTGAGTTGAAAACTAAAAGCTATGGATGTCAACAATTGTTGAGTTTTCCTATAATCTGTAAACAAGTGACTCTTCGAAAAGGTGGTAATTATGAAGGTTTGTGACTCTTTCAAGGAGAGACGATTCTGAAGAGTTGACTCTTTCAAAGGGCATAAATGATGAAGGATTGTGACTCTTTCAAAGGGAATAAATGATGAATGGTTGTGACTCGTACAAAGGGTGGTAATTATGGAAGCTTGTGACCTTTACAGTGAAACATGGGGACACGTCCTCCCCTTTCAACCCTTGAGTTTCCATTATGGAGAAGTCTCAAGGACAGCGGGACAGGGACAGGGCATCCCACCACCACCTCCATTGTGCCACTTGTAAACCACCAAGACGCAGGGACGCACAAAAGTCCTCGATACTGCTGGGGGACCCCTAGGCGTCCCTCAACCGTCCTGAGGACTTATGCGCGTCCCCAGCAGACAACAACTTAAAAAGGTTAATTTTATTTTAAAATTTATGTTTTCTAATTGTTATTAGGGTTTCATTTGAACACTAAATGGAGGTGGGTCCCATCTTAGCCATTCCAAGCCTACATAAACCCCTCCAAGCTTCATTTTTTCTCACAACTACATTTCTCATTGTTTGCTACAGAAGATAGAGAAGAGTGAAAAGGAGAGAAAAGGGTGACTGGAGGAGTGAAAGGAGTGAGTGCAAGTGAAAGAGGAACAAGAAGAAGAGGAGAAAGATTCTACACCTTCCTTGAAGAGATTCATCAAGCACAAGGTAGGGTTTTTCATCTTTTTTGTTTTATTTTCTAATTTTTATTTCTAAATTTCAAATTGTTTTAAAATGTTGAATATTCATTTTTTTTTCATTTTTGTTGATCAAATGTTGAATGTTTTAAAGTTTTCTTCTTTCATTTTTGTTGTTTCATGTTCTAAATCAGAATTTATGATGAAACTTGAGGGTAAAATGAAGAATTAAATTAAGAATTTATGATGATTCTTCATTTTTCCCTCAAGATTCATGAATTCTAAATTTTGTTTTATGACTTCAAAATTTGTTAAAATCAGTAATTAAAAAAGAATTTAGAGTTATAAATTTTTTTATTTTCTATTTTTAAATTTTAAAGTAGGCTCAAACTGGTTGCTTATTGAATTCATTTTCATTTTGTGAAATACAATGTTACAATGAGCTCTCCTAGTCATGATATGAGTGGGGATGAGATGGAAATTCAATCTCAAGGTGCAAGTCAATCAGAATATGAAGTTGAGCATGAGGTTGACCCTGAGAAGAGTGACCATGGGGCTGATCCAGAAGCCCAAACTAGTTCCATGGCTAGTGGACCAGCTTCTATAGATTGCCCCTCCCAGCTTTTGGCAGAGTTTGCTAGGGGTCCTTATGATCCCAAGTCTCCTCTCAGACAATTTGCAATAAGAACAACAATCCCAAAGCCATCAGGTGGTGGCACAAGAAAATCGAAATGAAACATTTGTAATATGGGATGGTATGAAAGCATCACTAGAGTTAATGCATACTTCCTCTTTTGGAAAGGACATGGTGTGAATGCATGTAAATTTTTGCAAGACCCAAAAAATATCAAGTACAAAATTGAGTTCAACAAGCTTTGGGATGTTCCTAAACATGGTGCAGTTGCAATGTCTACTATTTTGTATGGTAGGCAATAGGTTCAAACAATTCAACAAATGGAAGGGCAGCCACATATTTCTACTTGTACATTGCATAAGAGAGCAGGAACGATGTTAGGGTCAGCCTTACGACCTTCATCCACTTAGAATGCATCAGGGGAGGGCAAGGGGAACTATAAAAGCAAGATGCAAAGTAACCTCAAAGCTGATTTGTTCAATGTGCAGCTGAAAGATTAGATAGATGATTCTGTTCGCAAGTTATTTTCTAATGGCATCCCATTGCATGTAGCTCAATCTCCTTAAGATAAGGAGATGATCTCGATGGTAGCGAGGGGGTACCATCATATGTGCCACCAGGTCAGCACAAGTTCAGGACCACGATCTTGGATAGCAACTATGCCAAGATCAATGTTTTGATGGAGCAAATGAAGGCATGTTGGATACAGTCTAGATGCAACACAGTTATGGATGGGTAGATGGACATTAAGCATCGTCCACTTATCAACATTATGGTTACATGTTCAGATTGTTAAGGAATCTGAATCTGAAGATATTATAAAACTAAAATGTTATAGATAGTTGATACTCACTGTAGAATACAATTGCCGTTGTAATTGATTGATTTTACAATGAATATCAACTATTTATATTGAACCGAATGAGTATCGACTATCAACAGTCATATCTTATTATAAATGGTGACTGTTGATAACATACGATATAATTAACATGTTCGCTGTTTAGTATAACAGTCGGCAATTAACAAAGTAAGTATGAACAGTCACGATACTTATCGTGACTGTCATACATGAACAGTCACAATATTATCGTGACTGTCATGTGTGTCAATCATGATAGGTATCGTGACTAATAATATGTTAAGCCATGTTTATGTTATACGTAGTCGATTCAATATTATTTATTATTTTGTGATATATATATATATATATATATATATATATATGTATATATATATATAGAACATGATTATTGTTTGATATATTATATGTTTAATTTAATATATATTCTATATCTCATTATATATATATATATAATAATAATTGTTTATGTCGTTTTAGTAAACACGAACGAACATATTTCAACACTCCCTCTTGAGAGAGAGTTCACCAATTTAGTAGAATTTTCATATCATGATATTTGACTCAATTCAAAATGTCATATCATGATAATTTATCACTTATAACAATATACATATTTGAGATGTCCGGACCAATCCGGCTCAACCCCTTTCG
>MU223150.1:299198-322823 GCA_018584345.1 Thuja plicata
AGTACCAGCATATATATAAACCTCGAACCGGTGCGATCAAACGTCGCCACCCTTTCCCACAGACGGAGGTAACGGGCTGACGGTGGTAACCGTCGTCCTGCCGACTAAGTCATATACACGGCTAACAAGTCTGACCCAACTAACTAAATAAAAATGTAATAATAATAATATGACTCAATTACGAGTTAAGGTAGCCATAAGTTAACTACGCACAATCTTAAGTATACTCCAGGATTAAGGGCGTAGTATGCCCTCTTCTTTAGAGAGACATTGTCCTCAATACTAACTAAGGATTCTTCTAAATAAATTCTTCACTTTCCCATGTGGCATCTTCAACTGGTAGATTCTTCCATTAAGTGAGATATTCTTTGAGTGTTCTAGATCTTAGCTTCTTTATACGTGTTTGGAAAATAAATTCTAGTTCTAATATGATCCTTTCTTCTTTATTGAGCTTTGGTAATATTGTCTATGTAGGTATGTTGTTTCCTATAACTCTTTTCAGACAAGAAACATGAAAAACTAGATGTATCTTTGTTGTTGGTAGCAATTCCAACTTGTAGGCAACACTACCCATCTTTTGCATGATCTAGTATGGACCATAGTATTTTAGCAAAGACTTACTATTCTTTGTTTGTTGCTTTAATGATATTTGCTTATAAGGTTGCAATCTCAAGAATACCCAATCCCCTACTTCAAAGCTTCTCTCTCTACAATGTTGAACTGCATGTCGCTTCATTCGATTTTGTGCCATTCATCATGCCACTAGGCATTTTGTCATATATTTTGGCCTCTCGAAAATTGGACTTTATCCCCTAGCTGGGCAAATACATTGCATCATACCTTTGTTACTGCCTTGTTACAACCCCTTGATTGGCCATTTTCCTTGTCTTACTCGATACTTGCCCTTTTAGAGCTCACCTCCATATCAAACCACCCTGTTTGCCATTTTATAACTTGAAATTACTTTGTAGATTGGGTTTGAATTTCATCTTGTAATTTGGATCTTAGACTTGCGTTTGAGCAAAGTTCGTGTTCTTCCCTTAATCACCCTCAATCAAAGCTACCTATTTCCCTGGGTCATCCACACAAACATAATTGAAGATTGATGTCTTTGATAATGTTCAGATCAAGTTTGGAAATCAGTTGTTTTCATCTTCTTCCTAAGGCTGGGACTCTTGAAAAAAATCTAAGTGATGGTTTGACTCGATGTCCAACCAAAAAGACCTACCTTCCTCAAGGCTTCCCTGAAGCAAAACTTGGATTCAAAGACTTGCAAACCTTCAGAACGTTGTCGATCTATACTACCACCAAGACCTCTAACTACTGGCAAGAAAAAAGACGGGGTCCCCATTTGCAATGGGATGATGGCGGGAAAAGGTCACATCAGGACCTCATATGGCGATTGAGAAATCTCGTGCTCTCCTAGACTCCGACTTGACTCTAATGCCACTCTAAGACTTGAGGCCATTCTAAGACTTGGCATCTATATTAGTATAGTAGATAACAACATTTTTCATCACGGTTTTTCCCATCCTGGGTTTTCGTGTATCTTTTGTGCATTGGCTTCATTGTGTGGTTGCATCTCTTTCCGATTTCAATTTTAATTCCTTTCAGTTTTCAAATTGAAGTTTGATAAAGTTTATCAAAAGTTTAAATTGATTAAGGATCAAAATTTATATCTTCTACTAATTCACCCCCCTCTCTATAAAAGAATTGTATTCTACAACAAGCTATAAAATCATCTATTGTTAAAGAAAAGATCTCAAGGGATGAAGCCCCCTCCACCACCTTCTCAATTTCAACCTACTATGAGCCATCCATTTTTGTCCACAAATGAAGAAAAACTTGTGGCCTCTACACATAAGAGATCAAAGGGACCATTGCAAGTGGCATTTCATGACAAGTGTCAAGAGATTGTTGAACAGAAAATACTAAGATGTTTCTATGCCAATGAATTGGCATTTAATGTTGTTTGCTCACCATATTGGAAACAAATGGTAACAGCAATTAGTGAGGCTCCGAAAGAGTTAAAAGGCCGAGTAATTGAAAACATGCCTACCACCTTACTGGAAAAAGAGATGAAAATGGACTCCTTGAAGCCAACAACCAATTCATGAGTCAAAACAACCGTGTCCATCATTTCTAAATGCACGGAAAGACACAACACCAAACGCTGATTAGTGTTATCACAGTGTCCCCTAAAGGAGCAGTTTTTTAAGAGCAATGGCTTATGAAAGGGAGGTGAAGAATGGTGGATGTATTGCTAAAAAAATTTGTCAAGCCATTGACGATGTGGGTCCTCAAAATGTTGTGCAATTTATAACAGCCTACACCAAAAATTGTAGAGCAATTGAGTTATTGGTTGACAAGTGTTATTGACATATTTTTTGGAAACCTTATACTATCTTCTACTTAACCTTATGCTACAAAAAATTAATAATCCTTCCAACATAATTGTGTTGAGAGAACTTGTGAAGGTTTGTGAGGCACTTTCTAAGATGGTCATCAGCCCAAATCAAACAATATGGAGGCAATCTAGCAATACAAAGGCAGAAAAAATTAACTAAAAAATCCTAGGTAACATTTCGTGGGATCATGCTGAGTATCTCCTGAATTTCCTTGAGCCCATATTCAGCATGATCCATTAAACTGACATGGATAGGCTTTGTTTATGTCAACTATATGATGGAATCCACTCAATGACTCAGAATATGAAAGCCATTACAAATGCAAAAGAGTAAAATCCTAAAGAAAAATTCTTCAAAAAATATAAAGAGCCTAGCTGGCTCTATCACTGAAAATCAACTGCAAGTGTTTTTCTTTTGTTTCAGATTTTTGCTTTTTTTTGTATTTTTGGCATATATGAGTTTTTTTTTTAATTGAAGATAATCACAATTAAATAAGAAACCGTAATATTGCAATCTATTTTTAATTGAAATCAAAATCCCACAATTCCCTATTTCAAATCATTCGAAGGCAATTTATTTAATGAAAATTATCGGCTACCAAATTCACAACAATGAAAGAACCTGGAGAATGTGTGATCGCTGTTGGATGTCCTTGGTAGTGATTGAAACAACAGAGAGACTAAATCTTTTGATGTAGAAGCTGAAGATTCCAACGCCTGCATAGTTAGGACCCTAACGTGCCTTCTCCTTACACACGAATTTCTTAATGTCGCTGCCAATAGATAATGTATCTGTCTCAGTATGAAGCCGCGGCTGATTATAAGACAAGTCGCGGTCTGATTCAAGGCTATGTCTGCTCTTTACTTTGGTTCCACACGTAACAATAATTAATCAGCAAGCAATTCACTCATACATGGCTGGATATAATTCACATTGCTGAGGTGACACGATTCATCAGCCCAATACGCTGATTCAAAGTGCAGATGATCAATAAGAAATTCACAATTTCCTGCAGATTGATTTCGAACAAACCCTTGTCTTGATTCCAATGTCATAGGCATATAAAATGATAAGAGAGATGCTTCAAAATGAGGTTTCGAAATTGATTTAAATGAATAATGTCTTCTCCATGAAGATGTCGAGCTGAATCTTCATGAAGACTCCTTTCATAATGTAAAGCATCCAAGCTCAAAACATTAAGTTTGAATATTTGAAATAACATATTCAATTAGTTCTCCCTCTGATTCAAAGTCCAAACATAAGATAATAAAATATCCCATGATAATTAAGGACTTAGACTTATAAAATAAGCTCCACAATATAATTAATAAAGTCAAACTTAATTAATTAATAATAATCAATCCAAACCAATCCAACTGCTCTGCTCTATCAAGTCAATTGCTCAGATACCCTGCCACAAATGGAAAGTGGCAAAAATAGACTTACTATAAATAGTAAGATCTCTACCAGAGACCCCCAAATCAATCTATTAGCCCATGAGGGCTGCAGTGATGGGCTAACAATGGTGTGTCCCAGACACCTGCTAAAATGGGGACATCACAGTTCTCCCTCCCCAAGATTGCTTGTCCTCAAGCAATCGCAATCTTGGATGCTAAAGAATATCCTCTGACACCCAAGTGGCATCCTCAACAGGTAAACCCTACCATTTCACCAGAAACTCCCTGATGACTCGCCTACGCAAATGCCTCTCTCGGGTCTCCAATATAGCTTCAGGAATCAACTCTAACTTCCCCTCATCATCCAGGGGTGGCAAAATAGAAGATGGGACAACATGCCTGCCTAACACCTTCTTGAGGCACGAAACATGAAATACATTATGTACCTTGCTGTCCTCTAGCAAATCTAGCTCATAAGTTACCTCACCTACCCGTCTGACAACACGGAAAGGGAAATAATACCGAGGTTTGAGCATCTCGGCTCCGCTCTTCCGAATGGATCACTGCCTGTAAGGCTGCAGCATCAAATATACCATATCCCCAACCTGGAAAGAGCGAGTAACTCTCCGCTGATCAGCATACTGCTTTTGCTGATTATGAGCTCTCTGAATATTATCCCGCAAAGTACCCATAATATCCTAATTGTCCTATAGCAAGTCACTTGCACTGGGAACTCTGCTATCACTGAAAAGCAAATCCAAGAAACTCGGAGGATCATACCCATACAGAGCTCTGAAAGGAGTCATCCGAATAGACATATGGTGAGTGGAATTATAACAATACTCACATAAGTATATCCACTTCACCCAAGCTCTCTGCTATGCAGACACATAATTCTGAAGATAGCCCTCCACCCATTTATTAACAATCTCAGTCTGACCACCAATTTAAGGGTGGTAACTGGTACTCGGAGTCAACTCTGTCTCACATAACCTGAACAACTCCTGCTAGAAGTGACTCATAACACGGCTATCTTAGTCACTCACAATATTCCGAGGTAAACCATCCAATTTGAAAACCTCCTGCAAAAATAACTCTGCAACCTATGTCGCTGAAAATGTAGTAGTGATCAGAAAGAAGTGAGTATATTTTGTGAGATGATCCACTACCACATAAATACAATCTCCACCCTGGGCTTTAGGCAAGCCCACAATGAAATCCATAGATATGCATTCTCACTTCCGCTCAGGAATGGGAAGTGGCTGCAGTAAACTGGCTAGATAAGTGTGCTCCTGCTTGTTTTGATGACAAACAGAACACTCTAACATACTGTTGCACATCAAACTTCAGGCCCTTCCACGTGAATCTCTCCCGAACCTCTCTGTAGGTTTTGAAGAACCCAGGATGTCCAGCTAAAGGAGAATCATGGAAAACCCTTAACACCACCTGCCTAACACTGGATCCTGGTACCAAAAATATCCTCTCCTTGTAAATGATCACCTCATTTGGTGATCATTTACAAGAGTATACCTGTTGTCCTATATAGACCCATCAATAATGTCAGACGCCCACTGATCTCTAGCATAATCAGCAATGATCAAGTGTCTCCAATCCTCAGATATCTCAGTCATAGCACATAAATGAGGCCTTCGAGAAAGTGCATCAGCAACCACATTCTAAATACCCTTAATATAAAAGATGTCAAAATCATAAGACTGGGGTTTGCTGACCCACATCTGCTATCTCTCTTTAAGATCTCGTTATCCAAGGAAATACTTTAGGCTATTATGATCAATTTTTATGCAAAACTTACTACCAACTAGATACTACCTGAACTTAGCCAAAGCATGCATTATGGCTAACATTTCCATGTCATAAACACTAAAAGCTTTCTCAGGACCCTGAGCTTCCTGCTCTCAAAAACAATAGGATCGCAATCCTAGGAAAGAACCGCACCAATGCCCTCACCAGAGGCATCGCAATACAAATTAAACGGTTTAGTGAAATCTGGCATCGCTAGAACCGGGCATGATGTCATAATCAGCTTGAACTTCTCAAATCACTCTTGTGTCTGAGAAGTCCACTCAAAAGCACCCTTATAGGTCAAATCAGTAAGAGGGGCTGCATGACGAGAGAACCCAGCAACAAATCTGTTGTAGAAAGCACACAGGCCAATAAATCCTCTAAGTTGTGTCAAGTTCCCTAGAGTAGGCCAATCAAGTATAGCACAAAGCTTATCAGGCTCCATGCGAACTCCCTCTGCGCTGATAATATGACCAAGGTACAGCAACTCTGTCATACCCAAGGCACACTTGGACTCCTTTGCATACAAGGAAGCCCTATCCAAGATATCCAACACTGTATCCAGATGAGAAAGATGATCATCCCACGTCTTACTATACACCAAAATATCATCAAAGAAGACCAAAATAAACCTCCTCAACTGGCTGTGGAAGACCCTATTCATGGTGGACTGAAAAGTAGCTGGAGAATTAGTCAACCCAAAAGGCATGACTAAAAACTCAAAGTGTCCACAATGGCATCTGAAAGATGTCTTCTCTATATCCTGCTCCCGAACTCTGATTTGATGATATCCGGATCTCAAATCAATTTTAGAGAAGAAAGATGCACCATGCAACTCATCTATCAGCTCATCAATGTGTGGGATATGATACCGGTTTTTAATTGTTCTCCTATTCAACATCCGGTAATAAATGCACATCCTGTGTACCATTGTTTTTCTTGACCAAAACAACCGATGAAGGAAAAGGGGACTTACTGGGCCTAATATGTCCCATAGATAACAACTCCTAAATTGTCTTCTCAATTTCATCTTTTAGGCGCTTAGGATGCTAGTAAGGAGAAATCATGATGGGCCCAATGCCCTCCTCTAACTCAATGATGTGCTCAATGCCGCTGTCAGGTGGCCTGCCATGTGGTAAACTAAACACTTTAAAGTGTTTAGTTAAGAGCTCGTGTATGTCAAGGTGATAAGCTGATTTACCTGTCTCATCTAGTGTAGGTAGTAATTTACACTCTACTTCCCACTCAATTGCATCATGACTAATAAGTCGTTGCATCCGCCTGAGTGAAATCATCCTCAAATTCTCGTCTCTGATTGCCTTAAGAATATGTTTTTTTCCATTAACTTCAAACTTCATCTCCATGTCCTTAAGGCTGAGATCAAATGCCTCAATAGAATGTAACCAGCTCATACCCAAAACTACATTAGTGCCTCCCATGTCAACAACATAAATATCAGTCTTTTTATTCAACTTCATCGGAAGATCAGGAATCATCCTGTCACAGTTAAGTGTGTAACCATCAACCACCATAACTCTAATACCTTCAAATTCTTCTATCTGTATGCCTCTCCTAGATACCAATCGTGAATCTATGAAATTGTGTGTGGCACCTGTATCCAACAATGCAATAACACACTTCTCTGCTAAGACGCCCTGCATCCTGAAATATCCCTCTTTCGTCATACTAGACAGGTATACTACCTTAAGGTTGGAATTCTCATCAACCTTTTCATCATTAACTGCTTCCTCATAATTTTCTTCCTCATGATCAGCTGGTTGTCCCTCAAAATCATAACAATGTTCATCCTCATAGAACCACTCCATAAGCCTATTTCTACCCTTGGGCTTCAAAGCACACTCATGTTTCTCATCATATGGACCCCTGCAATAAAAACATAATCTCTTTCTCCATAGATCAATAAGTATTTCTTGATCTAAAGGCCCTGTCATAGGTTTCTTAAAATCTGATCCTTCTATTTGTTTTGGAGCTGCCTTGTTGTCATATGTGGGATTGGATGGTTTAGGTGGGAACCTATTATGAGGAGCTGAGAATTCCAAGTCTCTTGCTTTTTTCATGGCTGTCTGCAAGGATGAAGGATCAAAAGACTTAACCCAACCCTTAAGAGGATCAACTAACCCCTCCACAAACAGCATCACACGCCTCCTCTTTGAAATGTCATACACCATCACTGAAATCCACATAAACTAACCGATGAAGGCCTCCAAACTGTCAGTCTACTTGAGTTGTGCCAACTCACAGAAATAGGACTCTGGGTCCTTCCTGTCAAACCTCTCTACCAGTCTATCCACAAACTCTTGGAATGAAACAATCTGATCATGATGTAAAGAAACTAACCCATGGTACCACCAGTCATGGGCTAGGCTATCCAAATGTAACACAACAAACTGCAAGCGTCCTCTTCAGACATAGGAGGCAAAGAAAGATATGTATCGAGCTTGTGAATCCAAGCTCTAGCTGTAACCTTACCACTCCCATCAAAATGAGTCAAGGTTAACTTGTTGGTTACCTGTTGCAAATCATGGTTTACATGCCTTTGTCTTCCATTTGTTCTACCTTTAGAACGCTCCCTCTTCTAGCTCATAAACTTGTCAAAATTCAAATGTTGCTTTACTTCATGTGGTAAAGCATCCCCACTCAGCATGTAAAGCCAACAAATCATCTGTAAAAGATACCTCCTCCTGTGCACTACCTGCATCTAACTCTAGCCTCAAGAAAGTAGGACGTAGAGGCCTGTCATGCGTGCCTGTAAGATCAATTCTAGACCTGTTTGAGCTAACTGAGATACTCCTAGTATCTCTATCCCTGCTACAGTCTCTAAGCAAAGAAATACGCTGAAGAGTGTCAAAAAGGTTCTGCAAGACTGTTGTCATCTGATGTTGTCCAGCTGCTGCCGATGTGCAACATCCTTGAATACTGCTATAACCTCTCTATCCTCGTCATTCCCTGTATTACCTGGAAATCTTTCTACCATGTTTCCCTGTTTCTGTTCACCAAGTGGAGAATTTCTTCCCCTGCGTGTATAATGATATCCCAGAATAAATCTATCTCCCTGCATTGATGAGCCCAATTTCTTGCAAGCTGGCAGGAAACCGCTCTGATACCATTGTAAAGAGCCTAGCTGGCTCTATCACTGAAGATCAACTGCAAGAGTTTTTCTTTTGTTTCGGATTTTTGCTTTTTTTGTATTTTTGGCATATATGAGTTTTTTTTTTAATTGAAGATAATCACAAATAAATAAGAAACCATAATATTGCAATCTATTTTTAATTGAAATCAAAATCCCACAGTTCCTTATTTCAAATCATTCGAAGGCAATTTATTTAATGACAATTATCGGCTACCAAATTCACAACAATGAAAGAACCTGGAGAATGTGTATCGTTGTTGGATGTCTTTGGTAGTGATTGCAACAACAGAGAGACTAAATCTTTTGACGTAGAAGCTGAAGATTCCAATGCCTACACAGTTAGGACCCTAAGGTGCCTTCTCCTTATACACTAATTTATTAATGTCGCTGCCAATATGTAATGTCCCCAATTTAGCAAGCTCCAGTTTGGTCTTCGTTTGGCTCAGATTAGACTTTGTTTGGGATCAATTTCATATACTTACTATCTATAGTAAGTTTGAGGTTGATCAAGAAGGACCCTTTCTATTTTTGTAAAGTGCATTTGGTCACGTGGGGAAATATTAGGTGTGAATCATGTTTCAGACGACATATTTAAAGGATAAGTATTTTGGGAGTTATTATTATTTTAGTGGCCAAAATATTATTTAATCATTAATTCACATGGAATATAATCCGAAGTCTTATGCTTTTAAGTGAAAGGTGTGTTGAAGAAGCCTTTTAAATGAAAAGTGTCTTCATGAAGCTTTTAATTTTGGAGTTATTTATTATTAATTCAAAGTTATTAAATAAAGACTTATAATTGAAAAATGTATTGATGAAGGCTCTTTAGTGAAATGTGTGTGAGAGAAGCTATTTGCTTTTGGTGTCTTGAAGAAGATATATTTTATTATTATAAAAGCAATGCTTGTACCAAAAAGCAAATCATTCTATTGTGCATTTGTTTTTTGTTGATTTTGGTGAAGTGAAAAAACAAGGGTTTGAAGAATTTCAGCATGGTGGAATTGTAAATTCTACACAGGGTTCAGCACTTTGAATTGGTGAAATATCCAACTAATTGTGCAATCCAGCGATGGCTTTATACAGAAGTCATGTTTGAGCTTAATTGGTGAAGTTTTGAAGATTTTGGACGAGGGTTTGAGCATGCATTTGAAGGTTTATCAACTGCAGATTGTAAAGATATTAGGGGTAGAATTATAAATCAGATTACAAGCATTGTTTATTGAAGAATTCATCTATTTTCATCCTTTCAGAGGGTTTCCAGGCATGTATTACCTGTGAGTTCATTAATTGTAACTCCTAGATTTTTTGGGTATTGTTGTTTTAGATAATAGGGGTTATTTAATGAACTGGGTTGTCAATATATTGTCAAAATTCTGAGTATTAAAGCTGGTATAAAAATCTGGGATTTTCAGCTGTGTATTTTCAATGCAATTTCATATTTGAGTTGGAAAATTATTATTGCAATATCTTTTATTTGTTGCATTATATTGTCATATCAAACATTGCAAATATACCACATTCATTCATCAAAACAAACAACCAAACATGAAACAATTCAGTGTTTGTCAGAGTTAGAACCAAAGAGGGTTCTTATAGTGGTATCAGAGTCGTTTTCTTGCCATCCTACAAGGGATTGAGCTTAGTTAATGGAAAGTGACAGATATAGACCGGGCTTTCATTACACTCGCAGAGGTAGGAATTCTCCACCCCCTGGTGATCAGGAACAGGGGAATATGGGATATAGAATTCCAGGTAATACAGGTAAGCCAGCAAGAGTTGGTAGCTGGCCAAAAACAGATGGAGACTGTCTTACAGAACCTATCAGATACTCTATAGCGTATTTCATTGCCTCAAGATCAGGGTAGAGATAGAGATGCTAGGAGTATCTCAGCTAGTTCTAACTGGTCCGGAGTTGATTTGACAGGTACACAAGATAGGCCTCTACGTCCTACCTTCTTGAGACCTGAGATTGATGCTATTAGTTATGATGATGAGGCTTTATTTACTGATGACATACTGGCTTTACATACAGAGTGAGATGCTTTACCTTACGAAGTAAAGCAACACCTAAATTTTGACAGGTTCATGACTCATAAAAGAGAACGTTCTAAGGGTAGAACAGATGGGAGACAGAGACATGTGAACCATGAATTGAAACAAGCAACCAGCAAATTGACCTTAACACACTTTGATGGTAGTGGGAAGATGACAGCTAGAGCTTGTATCCACAAGTTGGACACATACTTGTCTTTACGTCTTATGTCTGAAGAGGACGCCATTAGGTTTGTTGTTCTGCATTTAAATGGTATAGCCCATGACTGGTGGTACCATGGGTTGGTCTCCTTGCACCACGATCAGATTGTAACCTATCAGGAGTTTGTCGATAGGTTAGTAGAAAGATTTGCAGGAAGGACCCAGAGCCCTATTTCAGGGAGCTAGCACAGCTCAAACAGACAAGTAGCTTGGAGGCTTTTATTAGTGAGTTTCATAGAGTATTAGTTATGTCTATGATATTTCGAGAGGAGACGGGTTATGTTGTTTATTGATGGGTTAGTTGAACCTCTTAGAGGCTGGGTTAAGTCTTTTGACCCTACATCTTTGCAATTGGCTATGAAAAAGGCAAGAGACTTGGAGTTTTCAGCTCCACGTAATACATTTCCTCCTAGACCATCTAATCCTCCTTATGATAACAAGGCTGCTCCAAAAAGAAGTGAAGGACCAGATTTCAAGAAACCTGTGACAGGACCCTTAGATCCAGAAACACTTAGCGATTTGAGGAGAAGAAGATTGTGTTTTTATTGTAGGGATCCCTATGATGAAAAACATGAATGTCCATTAAAGCTTAAGAGTAGAAATAGGCTTATGGAGTGGTATTATAAAGATGAGCATCTGATATGGATTGGAGTATTTCACCATAATTACACAGTGAGGAGCGCTCATCACTTCACTTTTGACCCACCGGTTGAGGACTTGTTTGCGCGTCGGTGTGGGTTGGCTCCAAGGTTATAGCATCCTTTTTGGGATGGCTTTTCTCCATCTGCAGTTGATGGGGTTGGTTATTGCAAGTTAGCAGGAGGTAACTTGCAGGGTCAGTACATCCAGGATGGTTTTACAATGGATGGATATCTGGATTACGAGAGTACACAAAGCAGATTGGCAGGGTGTGCAGGGAGTTCTAGTTTGTTAGATGGTTTTGGATATCCATTCATTCTTGTTTTGGATGGTTGTGAGTTTCATCTCTAATGGGATCCAAGGGGAGGTAGGATTAGCACTGCGGATTGTGTGGGTCACTATGGTTGGCATGGTGACAGTGTGATCAGGACAGCTCCGTGGATGGAGTTGTCATCACAGGGGTTTGCAGGTGATGCCTGGGATATTGTACATACTTATCATTGGGATCCGAGTGGATCGATATGTGCCTTGTCTCGATGATTGCTTGTCTTGGGGAGGGAGGATTGTAATGTCCCCAATTTAGCAGGTTTCAGTTTGGTCTTCGTTTGGCTCAGATTGGACTTTGTTTGGGCTCAATTTCATATACTTACTATCTATAGTAAGTCTGAGGTTGATCGAGAAGGACCCTTTCTATTTTTGGAAAGTGCATTTGGTCACGTGGAGAAATATTAGATGTAACTCCTGTTTCAGACGACATATTTAAAGGATAAGTATTTTGGGAGTTATTGTTATTTTAGTGGCCAAATTATTATTTAATCATTAATTCACATGAAATATAATCCTAAGTCTTAAACGCAATACGTTTAAGTGAAAGGTGTGTTGAAGAAGCCTTTTAAGTGAAAAGTATCTTCTTGAAGCTTTTAATTTTGGAGTTATTTATTATTAATTCAAAATTATTAAATGAAGACTTCTAATTGAAAAGTGTATTGATGAAGGCTCTTTAGTGAAAAGTGTGTGAGAGAAGCTATTTGCTTTTGGTGTCTTGAAGAAGATATATTTTTATTATTATAAAAGCAATGCTTGTGCCAAAAAGCAAATCATTTTATTGTGCATTTGTTTTTTGTTGATTTGGGTGAAGTGAAGAAACAAAGGTTTGAAGAATTTCAGCATCGTGGAATTGTAAATTCTATATAGGCTTCAACACTTTGAATTGGTGAAATATCCAACTAATTGTGCAATCCGGTGATGGCTTTATACAAAAGTCATGTTTGAGCTTGACTGGTGAAATTTTGAAGATTTTTGACGAGTGTTTCAGCAGTTTGAAGGTTTATCAACTGCAGATTGTAAAGATATTATGGGTACAAGTATAAATCAGATTACAAGCATTTGTTTATTGAAGAATTCATCTGCTGATATTTTTCATCATTTCAAAGAGTTTTCAGGCATGTATTACCTGTGAGGCATGTATTAAGGGGGTACCAGCAAGGGGGAAGATGACATGTGGTGTACGGACTGCAAGGAGAGCGGCCATATGAAGGGATCATGTCCAAAAATGCATTTTGTGACATTTGCCAGATCATGGGCCATTCCACCAAGGAATGCCCATACAACCTGAAAGTGAGGAATCAACAAGTGCTATTTACCCAAGAGCAACCATCTACATCGGGCGGGTATGAAGGCAACCAACGTGGTGGCGGAAGGGGCAATAACAACAACAGCAACACAGGGACTCGAATACAGTATGACTCCAAGGGTCGGCCGATGATCCAGTGCCGAGCTTGCAATCAGTGGGGCCACTTTGCAAGGGACTGCGACAAGGGCGACACCCCGCAGAAGCTATGTCATTGGTGTGGTCCTGGCAACCACGAGGATGCCAACTGCCAGAAATCCAGCATCAATTGGCTGGACATAGATGGAAGCACGGTACTGACCGTCACCCGTGGGCAAGCAAAGCAAGCCACATATCCAGACCCTCGAACAGAAAAACAACGGGCTCGAGAGGCTATGGAAGAAATAGAGAAGGCAATGAAGACACAAAAAGAAACATGGGAGATGGTCACCACCTCGGGCCAGAGGGAGGCAGAACAAAACATTCTAAGACAACTTGTACATGTAGAGGTACCAGTGAAACTCCAAGATCTCCTTCACACCATGCCTCACTTGGGAACGACGTTGTTAGAGAACTTGATCACATAGCCAAATACCACACGTACAGACATCCCCGGAGGGTCCGCTACTGACCCAATGATACTTGCTGTAAACAATGGTAGGTACCCGGCAGTCGCCGAGATGGGCATCCTTGGCACCATCCTGAGAGACACTATAGTGGACGGAGGGTCAGGAGTGAACGTCCTTCCGAAGGAGACACGGAAGAAATCAGGCAAGCCAACATTGTAGCCCCCAACCTTCAACTTATTGGGCGCCGATCAGCAGGGTATCAAACCCCTCGGAACGCTGATGGCACAATGGGTCACCATTGGCTCGCAACCATTTGTACTAGACTTTGTGGTGATACCTTTGAAAAAGCAGGGCTACGATGCCATTTTGGGTCGAGGGTGGTTGGTCACGGCGAAGGTAAACCGCAGTTGGAAGAAAACACCCTCTCGATGGAGAATGGGGGGAGGAAGTTCACCATCAACCTTCACACCCAGATGGTGAGCGAAGAGATAGCCTCTTCTTAAGACTCAGAATCTGACGACGAGAACGGGCAAAGGGATGAAGGAAGGAGTTGTATGGAACCTAATGAAGAAGGCGTCTTAGAATTGGAAGTGTGTTCGGAAGATGACGCCGACTCCATGAACGAACTTTTCCACTGGCAAATAGAGGACTATGAACTCTTCCGACCAGCATGCAATGTACTAAGTATTGAGGAAGAGTCGAAAACATTTCCCGTGGAGTACCGTGAATACAAGCAAGGGGATGCGAAAGTAAGCGAAGAGCATAAGGTGTCGTCAGTCAAACCAATGAATCTGGGCAAGGAAGAGGAACCTAAGATCTTTCTTGTTGGCAACAATTCGAATCCTGAGTGGAAGGCCGCAGCCTTCAAAACCTTTATTCTCCTTCTAATTTACGGACGAGAGACCGTGGTTCATGTTGAATTTATGGTACCAAGTCTGAGGATAGCCATTGAGAATAGACTCGGAGACATGGAAAACTTCGAGTGATTGTATAATCTCAATAAGCTCGACAAGAAACGATTGTTGGCACAGTGGGCGACGGAGATAGTCCAAGCACGTAGGAAGGTCTGGCATGACAAGCATTTGAAGTGGACACAGTTCACGCTAGGTCAGTTAGTGTTGAAGTTTAATAGGCAAACTGAAATTAAACTTGGCAAATTCAAAGTAAAGTGGCTAGGCCCATATAAAATTTGGGAAGTTGCCACGAATGGGGCAGTGATGTTATGGACACCCGACGGCCAAGCGATTTCGGACGTAGTCAATGGGTCGAAATTGAAAATATATCATGAACGGCCAAAAGGCGTGGGGTCTGGCCAGCAATAAGCACCGTACAGTGAAGTCACCAAACGGTGACTGTCACCAAACGGTGGCTCCCACCCTCGGTTGGTCACCGGACGATGACCACTCCCGTCATAAAAGGAGTCGCGCGAGGGAGTTAGAAGAAATTGCAGAGGAGAAAGAGCACCGTACGGACTGTACGGATTCAAGGTGGCGCAGGGAAGCAAAATCACAGCAAGACGCACCATACGACGCTTAAGTAAGAGACTGTGAACCGTACTGGACAACACTTCTCAAGAGGAGCACGGACATTCCAAATCGCTAAACCCAGTATGGCCGTATGGATTCGAAATGAGCAGTCATAAAAAAAGAGGTCGTACAACAGGGAAGTGCATAACTGTACGACACTCAGAGTAATAGGAAGGTCATACGGCGAGAAATAGCGGGACTATTAAAACCTCGTACGACAGTGCTCAAACTTGAGAAGCCCATAAGACTGTCGTACGGCCATACAACGACTTCATCATACAGGAACACAAAGCCGTACGGCTGCTAGAGTATTTAGGAACAGCAATAAAAGTGTTGTACAACAGGAGAAAAACCGTTGGACTTATTGATTGCTGAAGAAAAGCGACCGTACATCCATATGGACCGGAGCATTGCGTAGGAAGTCAAAGATAGAAGTGACCAAAGTTGGGTACCGTACAATCCTCCAGGTAGTTAGGGAAAAGATAAATTTCGAAGGACCCAGTTAGAAACAGTTGCAGTGAGTAGCATATGGTACCGAAGGGAAGGACATAAACAGGTAGTGAAGAAGGCATAGTTATTGACCATTTGCATAGACACTGTAAGAGAGTATGGCATCGGACGAAAATCACGAAAACAGTGTGCGTCATTGACTTTTGTGTGGGTTTGAAGGTGCTAAATTGGTCTTGGCGGCGGGGGCGCTGCCCCTCGACCCCGCTGGGGGCGTTGACCCCAGACCCCCATTTTATTTTTGAGGCACACTACAACCTAGAGTTTGGGGTACCAACGTCGTCAGGGTAAGCGTTGGGTTTGTTCCGCATGGTGAGAAAGAAGTCTAAAGCTAAGCGATGGAGGGGAAGCCATAAGCCACTGAGGGAGGCAGATTGGGAGGTTGTGACCACACAGAGTTGAGCAGATGAGCCCCAGAGATGCTGCAGGCATGGATTGTCCGCGCGCAAGTGGTGGCGAGAGAGGTAGAAGGGTACTACGCTTTGAGGCACTCAGAGTATGTCTCA
This sequence comes from Thuja plicata, assembly GCA_018584345.1. Lineage (NCBI taxonomy): Eukaryota > Viridiplantae > Streptophyta > Pinopsida > Cupressales > Cupressaceae > Thuja > Thuja plicata. The sequence goes on from MU223150.1 coordinate 315,567, forward strand.
ACTGGACATGAGGCTGCCGTGGTGGAGGCATAGAGAGCTCGGGAGGAGCTGACCACCCGGTTGGAGGCAGTAGAGCAACACTTGGCTCAGCGTACCCAGTAGTTGGATGTGGAGAAAGTAGCATGGCTATTGTGGACAAATTGGCTATGGAGGCAATATCATTTGAGCAACATGTTTTGGTTCTTGTCTGCAGTTGTCCATCATTCCTATTTTTTTTCCCCGTCTCGGACATTCTGTTGTTGTCGTCCGGAGACAACTTTTCTTTTTGGGCGGGATGATGTTAGTACTTACTTTATGTTGTGTTAGTTATATTATGTGTATCCCAACAGTACTTAGTTACTACCGGACGACGGTTGGGAATCGGTGGTGACGTTTGGTCACACCCCTTCGGGTTTTATATAAGCAATGTACTTTCTCTTCGAAGATATAATATAATATAACAGTGACTATTGTGGATGTACGCAAGTTACGAATGATTAATGAAAGCTTTGGTACTCTCTGATCTATCTTATATCATTTGTATTCCCTGTATAATGTCTATGCATCAGTAAACCAGGTTACCCCAGCGGGTAAACAGAGGGGGTTATAATTGAATAATATGATTCAAATATTCAAACTTGGAGAAAGCCAGCTTTTGAGTTATGCAAGGTGTGATTGAAGCCTCAAATTCGAAGGCTGCATGTTGAAGACATGAATTGTTAAAAGGAGAAATCGAACTTCTTGTACGTTTATCACCAATTGATCATATTGTTGCTTATGAATTGCTTGAAATTGGACAAGGGTTTGTTCGGATTCTATTAGTAGAAATTGTGAATTTCTTGCATGATTTCAGCACTTTGAATCAGCGATGGAATGTTGGTGAACTGTGTTGACTCAGCGGCTATATATTAGTAGCTGAGTGTGCTTCAAAAAGGAGTAGGATTTGTTTAAATTGATCTTGGTTTCAACAAATAAAAAATCGAAGATAATTGATAAAAAGTTGTTTGGGTTGGAATGAATTCAATTGATAGAGGTCGCATAATGTTGAGAAGGTTGCCACTGATCTTTGTTAATCCCACATGACACATAATTATTTCCTAGGGGTCTAGAGTTGCTTGGTGAATTGGCACTACAAGTTTTAACTCAGCTATCATTTTCCAGATAATTCACCAATTCAATCTGCACTATTCATCTTCCAGGTTTTTATATAATTCCATTATGATTATGGTTTGCAATCAGATTTCATTGTAAATAGTATGTCATTTGAAAGGTTGAATTAAAGAAGTTGAAAAAGATCAATTTTCATCTATAGGATTATATATTATTTGTTCATTGCATCGTTTGGTATTATTTTCTTATCAATTGAAACTTTAAAAAAAACATACTTTTTGAGAAAAACAAAAAATATATATTCTCCAAAATTTCAAAAAAAACATGCATTTAGTCTTCAGCGTGAGCGGTTAGAGCCGCCACGGCTCTTACAGGAAATATCAGTGAGTGAAGAGATCAAGATGGGGAGAATTCTCAATTTATTGGATACTTTAGTACAAAGTCAAAGACAGGCTTAACAAAGAGCCCAATAACAGAATCAACAAATGGAGTTAATTATGTAGATGATGGCTAGACAGATGGGTATAGATATTAATGATGGAAGAAACAATGGGAGGAATAATGGTGTAAACAATGGAGCAAAGAATGGTAGAAATCATGGACAGAATGGTGGCAATGGAGGAGGAAATGTAACAGATAACTTTGGACATGCAGCTCAACCAACGAAAACTATGAGCTTGAGACCACTTATACCCACCTTTCCACATAGGGCTCCGGCATAGCCAAAGGAGCCTCAAATTACAGAGTTACAGGAACAGTTTCAACGAAATTGGGAGGATGGAGGAGCCGATTTTCAAGCAGCCATTACTTTCAGGGAATGTATGGATGTTAGACTCAAGCATTTGCCTTGCATTGGTGGCAAGGCAAAACATCATGAACTGAAGAAGAAACTAAGCAAGCTTACATTACCTTACTATGATGGATCTAGGAAGACCACAGTCACAACTTGGGTATAGAAGGTGGACACCTATTTTCAACTTTAATTAGAAAAGAGGTTTGAGGATAAGCTAGGAAGGTGTTGCTTAGGGGATTGTCGAATGGTGGAATCAAAGTGGTTTCAATTGGGAGAATGGAGTGGTTGTTCAGGCATGATGAGGTGGCATGGGCAACAAAGTGTTGTTATGCCGACTGTTTCAGAGCAGCAAATTAAGAGTTATCATCAAGATATTCAAGAGGTTATATCTTGGCACACCAAGGTATTTGACAGTATTCCCCATGGAATGCCCGCAAAGAGAAGTATTGAGCATATGATAGAACTACATGATGGAGCAAAACTAGTGATTACTACTCCATACAGACATCCGAAGAAACACAAGGATGAAAAAGAGAAAGCAATTAAGGAGATGTTGGAGATGGGTCATATCAGACCAAGTAAGAGCCCCTTTGCATCAGCACTTGTATTAGTAAAGAAATAAGATGGGAAAATGCGGATGTGCATCGACTACAGGGCTCTGAACAAAAAGACTATTAAGAACACGTACCCTGTACCCCGGATAGATGAGCTTATAGATGAACTACATGGAGCCTTCTATTTCTCCAAGATAGAGTTGAGGCCTGAATACCACCAGGTCAAAATGCAAGCTGAGGATATTGAGAAGACAATATTCAAATGCCATTACTACCACATTGAGTTCTTCGTAATGTCATTTGGGCTTATCAATGCTCCTGCCACATTTCAAAGTTGCATGAATCGAGTGTTCAAGAGGCAATTGAGGAAATTTGTGTTAATCTTTCTTGACGATATTTTGATATTTAGCAGGACCTAGGAGGAGCAGCTGCAACACTTGGAGGAGGTTTTGAGTATCTTGGAGAGTGAATCTATATTTGCCAAGGAATTGAAGTGTGAATTCAGCATGATAGAGCTTCTATACCTTGGCCACATTATTAGTACAAAAGGGGTGAGTGTGGACCAAGAGAAGATTAAAGTCGTCATTGAATAGACAACTCCTATCAACCTCACTCAGTTGAAAAGGCTCCTTGGGGTGTGTGGTTTCTACAAGAGGTTTGTGAAGTGGTTCTCAATGTCAGTGGCCCGCTCACAAATCTTACGAAAAAGGGAGCCTTTGAGTGGCTAGAATCAGCCTAGAGGTGTTCTGAGCATTTTAAACAAATGTCTTCTTGCCCAATGTTGGCTTTTCCAGATTTCACTAAACTTTTGATGATCTGATTTTCTATAAGGATAAAATTTATTTATTTCCTTCCTCACACATTAAGGTGTCCTGAGGACATTCCATGATGCACCACTGGCTGATCACCCGGGTTTCTTCAAGACATATAGAAAGATCCAAGATAGGTTCACATGGAAAGGACTTAAGAATGAAGTCCTGAAATATGCTAGGAAGTGTCCAATCTGCCAGCAAAATAAGAATGAGCATACCTTTCCAACTAGTTTACTTTAGCCCTTACCGATTCCAAAACAAAACTAGGAAAGTATATCAATGGATTTTATTACAGGATTGCCCAAGGATCGGGGTAAGGACTACATTACGTGGTAGTTGACAGATTAACAAAATTTACTCATTTCTTTGCTATTGTAGCTACCTATACAACAACACAAGTGGCCAACTTGTTCTTCAGGGAGGTGTTCAGGCTACATGGGTCGCCCAAGAACATTTTGAGTAACAAGGAAACCAAGTTCCTCTATTTATTTTGGCAGGAACTCTTCAGATTGAGTGGTACTAAGCTTAATATGAGCACCAGCTATCACCCGCAAACCGATGGTTAGTGGCCAGACAGATATAGTGAACAAGTGGGTTGAGGGATATCTACGGAATTGTGTCAAGACAACAAAAGGCTTGGATCAGATGGTGGACTGTAATGTCCCCTTTCTAGAACATGTTGTATGAGTTTGTTGTTAGCCTTTATTCTCCACGATTCTGTAGACCAACCGGAACATTTAAGGGACCTTGAAGCCGTTTGGGCTAGGTTGTTTCCATTGCAAGTCAATCCAAGGTGTCTGGATGCATTTTTGGCATACTTACTATTTATAGTTAGTCAATTGGGCCAAGCCAAGATCATTAGTAACATGGATAATATCTTGTTGATGGTAATTGTTAATATTGACTAAAGATTTTAATAATCAGTTGCAATTATTAATTTATTTATCTATAAAGTTAGGTTAAAACGGTAAATTAAAATATGACTTTATTGATATGGGGACTTAAGTTTTTAATTGAGGTAAAGAAAGGTTTTGAAGGGGGCCTGAAACCCTTTACATGCTAGGACAATAAAAAAACATTACAAACCAGCATAGACAACATCTACCACAAAGCATAGGCAAAACCAACGAAAAGCCTAAAAGAAGATACGGGGACTTAAGTTAAAGGGAAAGTTATTTGAAAATTAAAAGTTCCCCTTTACTAGAGATACTTGGAGATATATATTTTAAAAAGAATGTATCTCTATTTATCCCACATTGGCTAGCAAATTGTGTGGCCTCTCCTAAGGATGTGATAAAAGCCTTTTGAAAGCTCATTTCGAGTATGCTGGATTGAATCGAAGTTTATGAAATTAATTGTAGAGTTCATCTTCAAAGGCTTGAAGGACGAAATTCTTCTTTGCTTACAATCTATACACTGTTGAAAGACATAGTCTGGAGATTCAGCAAGTGTTTGCAATTAGGTATTAAATCATATATTACGGGTAATTTATTTCTGATTAGGAGTTCGAGTTCGTAGCAAATTTGAGAAGAGTATGTGGCAGATGCTTTCCAGGACAGAATAAAAAGAAATTACCTGTTGTTTATCGATCATTCTGGACCGTACTATATCAGCAAGCTCATTTCACCAACATAACAAGCCGTACTTCAGCAGGGATGACCAATTCGATCTTAAGGCACTGATAATATCTAGAGATTGCTGTGTATTGGCAGAGGTCTGTGAATCATATCACTTGTGCTTTTGGATTTAAAGGAGAGAAGGGTTGTATCAGATATATGTTCAAACTGTAATCACTTTCATAGATATGTTTATAATAGAGCTTGTTATGAAAATTACTAGAGCAGAAATAATACAGAGAAGATCAGTTACACATAGTCAGCAACTTTACATGGAAAACTTGGTAAAATTACACCAGAAGAAAAACCACGGGCACATATCTTTTGTATTAATTCTCAGGAATTTTCACAGTTATAACAATCTTAAAAATTAGTGGCAATCCATGATGACTTCACATTCCAACAAAGCTAGCTGCCCTATTATCCATTGACGTCTTCATATTGCTAGTGGTTGTTCTTTAGAATATTACCACAGTAAAAAGAGATTTGGATATTTCCTACAAACTCCGAAGTGCAGCATATGTGCTTTGAAGGCCGTTCTTGTACATGGACTAGAGGCTGCTTTTAAGTTTGTGGACTGTATTTTGTGAGTTGATGGCTATCCGGGTATGAAACTCCTTATAATGTTGTAATGTTTATGTTTGCAAATTAATTCAAGATTGATAGTGTCTCAAACTTTTGAGTTTTTTCTTCAAATATCACTTGTATTGAATATCCATTCACTAAGTTCATAACTGAAGCATACTTAGGAATCATAGTCATATTATTTCATTGCACTATTACTCGAAATACAAGCAAAATATTGCGCATATCGGGACTGTCCATCACACTGTGTGCGCGTCTATGTATGTGTCTATGTCTGTGTTTTTGTAATGACCCTTGTCGGGTTATAACTCCTCAAACACTTGACAATTGGATTCTTGGATAAATTTTGCAATACTTGTCTGATTTTGAACAATAAACTTTGTTTTCAGAAAATTTTGACAATAAAAGAATTTTGGCATAAATGAAATTAAGAACATCTGGAACAAAGTATACTCAAATTAATTGAGAAATTCAGCCCACATATAGGATACCAATACTTATAAAAAATATTTGCAATTACAAACTGCTGGAAAACATATGCACCTTTCATAATTTTTATTGCAAGCATATACAATGCTGGCACAGCCCTTACCATTTTCCAAATACGCCATTCACAACCCTTCTTTTGATAACATTGCTAGCTAGACAAGTGACGCTGCCCTTGACTGTAACCTAGGCCAATGATAACTATAGCATGCTTCCAGTAAGCCAGACGCAGCAGCAAGATCCTCATGCGCCCGATATGGATAGACACAAATTCAGAAATATTCAAATCGCTGCCCTAGATTCAATGCAAATTCCAGCAGCTCCCAAACCCTCAACGTTGCCTTTAGAAAACCCAAACAGATATCTTAGTTGCCAGCACAGATAAAAAAAGCTGGAAACTTTCAGAGCACAATTCATCATCCATCAATAATGATTCAAAGTGCTGAATAGTCAATTGAAATTCTCGCCTCAATCACCAAACATTTTCAGAGCTTGGCGTCTACCAAGGAAGAGCTTCAAACCCTCATCTCCATAATTTGTCACAAAAATAATAACATTCATCAATTTCAGAATTAATTGCACTCTCAGTTTGCCAATTAATTATCAACAAGCTCCTCAGATAATAATCTCCAGAATAAATCCAATTCTCTCCTTAACCACAGAAATACAGTAGAGAGATCTTGCAATTGTTTATCTCAGCAAAATTGCAGCAATAAAGAACTCAGAAAACCTAACCCAAGGCTGAAGAAGAAAAATTATAAAATATTCAATAGACAATTTTCCTTTCACAAAGCATTGCTTTTATAATTAAAAAGTGTCTTATCTCACATACTTTTCACTTAAAACACTTTTTATACTCAGGCACATATTGAATAATATAATTTATTAACTCATTTGACTCCAAAAATGACCTTTTCGCCAATATCATGAAATTATGACACGCAAGGTCCCTGTTTCTTGTGCCCAAGATTTAAAACTTTTCATCCTAGTTCCAACGAGCTATAACACTAAGCTATCCAGCATATAATACCAACAAAAATGGCAACCTTAGCAAATTTAATTAAATAATAATAACAGGGTTACCCAGGGACGCGTCCCCGGCCTAAATCCCCAAGTTTCCAGAACGGGGACGTCCCCACGCCGTCCCCAAATTTCAAGGAAAAGTTGGAAACGTCCCGGGGACTTGGGGACGACTACCCAAAAACCTAGGGACGGCTGGAAGTCCCAGGGATGGCTAGAGACGCTGTAGACGTCCCCCCCGCGTCCCGGGGACTTCCAGCCGTCCCCAATCAAAAACGCCCAAAAAAAAAAAAAAAAAAACT
>MU223150.1:345781-372099 GCA_018584345.1 Thuja plicata
ATAAATATTAAATATTTATTTATTTGAATTTTGTCTATTTAATATTTAATATTTATTAAAAATGCTAAATCATAAATGGCCTTGCTAAAAAAACATTCAAATAAGTCAAAATCATAAAATGACTTAATGTTGTATTTTAAATTTGTTTTTTAATTAGGAGACGTGGGGGAGACTTCATTTTTTTGGAATCGGAGACTTCGATTCTTCAGGAGACTTCGTCATGAAGTCTCCGGCCATTTTTGAAGTCTCCGGAGACGCGAAAAGTCTCCGAGACGCGTCTCGGTCTCCGAGACGCGTCTGGAGGGGGGGAGACGGGTCTCCGGGTAACACTGATAAAAAGCCAAAAGAAAGGTTTTAAGGAACCCAAAGGATTCCCAATGTTGGTGGCGTGCCAAAGGAGACGATACATTGCCAAACACAATGAGTATAATTCTCCAACAGCTACCTTCGATTTGTAGATTATGGACAAGTGTGTGTCAAGTGGACGTCTCTGTAGTGTGCACGTGACCTGAATCAAAACAGTCGACATGGTTGGAATTTGGACAAAAAGCTATCACTAGGCAAGCGGGACGAAGTGGGGCCTTAGGTGTAGATTTGTTTCGCATAAAGCGGAGGACCCTTGCGACATGGAATTACAAATGATAAAATTTATGACATTACATTTTGCTCCCACTTTAACGGGCATATCATTTGCGAGATGCAAGCTAAAGTAGAGAAAAGAGTTAGAGAAGTTATAACGAGATATGAAGGGGAAACAAAATCTTCTATCTGTGCTGAGTTGCCCCCAAGGAAAAGACTTGAACCTTCGTCAGGTAGTGCTAAGCTACATCATAACATGTTACTTCCAAACAAACATGTTAGATGAAAAATTTAAAATTGACAAAAATAAATAAAATGATGGCAATCAAACACAAAACACGAGATAGTGATCACTAAGATTACATTGTTAAGGAATAGAGATCTTACTAGAGAGAATTCAATGATCTTTTAAATTATGTTGCTCACAGAAAATTATCTTACTGACATATATATAAACTTTATGCTAAAATCATAAATAATATAATTGCAGAGATTATATAATACGTATGCTTGTGGTAATAACATATACTGATTTGATGTCTTTCCACAACCAGCATACAATTATACATATATATTAGAGAGAGGGGTTATGTCTATGTAGAGACATTATCGTACGTGGCTTGTGCCACATACGGTCATGTCTCTACAAAGACATACCCGTTCATAACTATCGCAGTTATCGTTTAACATAAATCGTGACACTTAGAAATACATACGATGTGTTACGTATAACTATCGTTTGATAGTTATCATAACACATCCTTAATTCATAAACAATATCGACTAGCGTCAATTCATACAGTAATAACTATTACATGTGTTACGTATAACCTTAGTTACCGATGCGGGCTCCAAACCGCGGGATGCTGAAGCGGGTGCCTGCGGATGCGGGTGCTGGAGCGGATGCTCTCTGGGTGCCACCTGAAAGCGCATCCCAGGCGCATCCGTTCAAACGACTGTCTTGTGGTTGCCTTTAATTCACCACGCTATCCCGTAAATTCATACTTGGTTAATAAGTTTTAGCCTGTTACACCCTGGTAATCCTTTGTTGCAGAGATGGAGCTGGACAATACGATGGTGTTGTCGATAATGGGTATCATCATCATGTCCCTGCAATCCAAAATGCTGGCCGACCTCCTTTGCCAAATTTACAAGCTGTGGGAGAAGTACCGAGACAATTCAAGTGAATACTCCAACATTGAAATCCCTGAATACGAAGGATCCTCCCTCAAATCTGGCAATGAAATATACTGCTCCGTGGGAGTGTATCTGAGCAGCCTCGATGCCACGGTGAATGACGAGTTCAATGGAGTCGAAATGTAGCAGAAGCATGTTGCAAAGACCAAGGACGAGACAAGAGGTCATGATGTATTCATATATTAATATGTCAACAATTTATTTATTTATAATATAATTTATTTATTCTTATATTTTAATAGTATCATTTATTTATCATATTTTAATTTATTATTTGTCTATTACTAAATCTTGTTATTTATTTATTTGTTTATATTTCTTGCATTTCTTTGCATATATAATATATGTATATATATATGACATGATTTATTTATTTATAATATAATTTATTTATTCTTATATTTTAATAGTATCATTTATTTATTATATTTTAATTTATTATTTGTCTATTACTAAATCTTGTTATTTATTTATTTGTTTATATTTCTTGCATTTCTTTGCATATATAATATATGTATATATATATTTAAAATATATATATATATATAAACGCATCCAGAGGCACCCGCATCCCCCCCAAAAAAAATTCACGCATCCGCGCACCCGCAACCCACATCCGCACCTGAATCTGCACCCGAATCGGTAACTTAGCGTATAACTATAGTTATCATAACACATGGTATCAACCATTATCAAAGTCGAACCATCACATATTAAATATGTTAAGTCATTTCGACTATTACCAAAGTCGATCCATTCTCATTTAAGCATATCGAATCTAATCAATATAATTCCATTGTATATATATGTATATATATATATATGCATTAAGTATATGTAATGTATATTGATAGATCAATCAGATCGAAGCTATATTTTAACACTCCCTCTTAGCAAGACAGGATTGAGCAATATCATGATATCTGAATGGGAGATTACCATGATGTGTGTGTTATCATAATCCCCGACTCAATTCGGAATTGGATTTTAGTGATAACACTTAATCACAACATAACTTCATATCAAAATAACTGGCTCAGTCTGGATTATTAGTTTAATGTACTCAATTCTGATAAAAGAGTTATCACAATCCCCGACTCAATTTGGAACTGGATTTAGTGATAAGTATTAGTGTCAAGATATCCGATGCATTCCGAAACAACATCTTGAAGCACACGTTATCATAATCCCCGACTCTATTCGAAACTGGATTAAATGATAACCTCCAAAGATTTAGTGTCAGGATAGTAACTTAATCTAGTTACTCTTGACACTAAGTCAAAAAACTATTGTTTAGGTCGTCACCTTACAATAGTGACCTAACACACATGAAAGATCGTCACCTTTCAAAAAACACAATATTGCAATATTTTATTTATATCAAAAATTATTCATGAATACATACAATTGAGATTTAATCTCAGAAATTTAATCACAACTTAGTCATACCAAGTTTCTTCCTAAAGTACTCAACTTTCAACTTTGTAAGAGGCTTGGTAAAGATGTCAGCATTTTGTTCTTCAGGTACTGATGTAGATCAATTTGATAACATCTCTGTCTACCATATCTCTTATGTAGTGGTAAGGAATTTCTATGTGCTTGGAACAATTGTGAAAGACTGGATTAACTGAAAGTTTAATGCAGCTTTGATTGTCACAATGAATTACTGTGGGCTTTAAAGCCTTACCGAACAGTCCAAATAGTAACTTCCTTAACCATACTGCTTCTCGAGCTCCCATGGAAGCAGCCATATATTTTGCTTCTGTAGAACTTTGTGCAACTGCTGATTGTTTCCTAATAAACCAAGAAATCATAGCTGATCCAAGACGAAAGCAACATCTTGTAGTGCTTTTGTGATCAATAGAACTGCCTGCCCAGTCAGAGTCAGAAAAACCTTAAAGTTGTATGTCAACATTCTCGTAGTTCAGGCCAAATCCAATAGTACCACATAAGTATCTTAGAATATCTTAGCAGTTGTTAGATGAATCTTCTTCAATTTGCACATGAAATGACTTAATACATTTGTAGCATAGTAAATATCAGAGAGAGTGTTTACCAAGTACATAAGTGATCCAATTAAATGTCTATAATATGTAGGATCAGTAGGTTCTGAATCTGCAGCCTCATCTTTGAGCTTATGAAGATTTGTTTCCATTGGAATAGATAAAGGTTTACAATCCATCATGCCAAATCTGGTCAAAATGTCAGTGGTGTATTTTCCTTGATTTAAGAAAATGTAGTTTTCCTTCTGCAGTATTTCTAAACCTAGAAAGTAGTGTAGCAGACCTAGATCCTACATATCAAATTCATTTGTGAGATCTTGTTTGCAATTGACAATAAGATGATCTTCACCTGTTATCAATAAATCATCAACATAAAAGACAAGAATTACCATTTCACCTTTGGATTTTTGAAATATATGTTAGGATCATCTTCATTTTTGGAGTATTCTAACTTGGAGAGATAACTATCTATCCTTTCACACCAAGCCCTGGGAGCTTGCTTAAGGCCGTAGAGAGCTTTCTTTAGTTTGCATACATAAAGATATCTATCATGTGTGGTGAAACCTTCAGGTTGTTCAATGTATACTTCTTCAATAACACCATTTAAAAAGGTTGTCTTCACATCCATTTGATGTATCTTCCACCCTTTGGATGTTGCAATGGCGATAATAGTTCTTACAGAAGTATACCGAGCAACTGGAGCAAATGTCTCTTCGTAGTCAATTCCGGCCTTTTGAGAAAAACCTCTGGCAACAAATCTGGCTTTATGTTTTTCAATACTACCATCTGAAGCATATTTGACTTTGAATAACCATTTTGAAGAGACAACTGATTTGTCTTTAGGTTTAGGTACTACCTCCCATACATCATTTTTTAAGATAAATTGATATTCCTCGATCATTGCATCTTTCCAAGCTTGACATGTTAAGGCCACTTCAACGTTGGATGGTTCAGTTTTTTGTAAGCTCAGTCATAAGTGCAAGATAACACTTTTGGTTTCTTGTTCTCTTACTTTCTCTAAATACTTCATTAGGTTCAACATTATTTTCTTCAATCATTTTTCTTGCGCATAGTGGCCTTTTCGTATTATTGAAGATTTCAACATCTTCAAGGTTAGATGAAGAGTGTTCATGATCTTCTATGGCATTCTCCCTCTGATTCTCAAATGTGTGGTTTTCATCTATGGCATTTTCTTTTTGTTTTTCAATTGTGAAATTTTCATCATCTTCTATGACATTGTCCCCCTGATTCTCATTTGATTCATCTTCTACAAGTGTAGAGAGTTTAAAGGCAACATCCTCTTCAAATTTGATATCTCTGCTGATTTCAATAGATTTTTCTCCTAGAAAGTAGACCCTGTATACTTTATAGTTTCACTATAGCCAACAAATATGTCTTTCTTTCAAGAAGGTTCTAGTTTGGTTCTTTTCTCTTTAGGAATGTGAACATACACAGGACAGCCAAATATTCTTAGATGACTTAGATCTGGTTTCATCCTTGTAAAGGCATCTTCAAGTGTGGTGTTTTCTAAGATTGAGTGAGGGCATCTATTATGGATGTATACGGCAGTATTAGAGGCTTCAGCCCAAAATGAGGTATGTAGGTTTTGATCATGCAACATGGCTTTGGCAGCTTCAATAATAGTTCTATTTTTTCTTTCTGCTACTCCATTCTGTTGAGGGTTATAAGGTACTGTATACTCCCTCTTAATCCCAACAGAAATGTAGAATTCTTTAAAGTTTTCACAAGTATTTTCACCTCCATTGTCTGATCTTAGAGTTTTTATTTTCTTTCCTGTCTGGTTTTCTACTAAAGTCTTAAATTCTTTGAATTTTAGCAACACTTCATTTGATTCTTTGAGTTTAAGGAAGTAAATCTAGGTTTTCCTAGAGTAATCATCAATGAAGGTCACATGATACGAAAATCCCCCTAGTGAGAGAGTTGACATTGAGATTGGTCCACACAAATCTGTGTGAATAAGTTCTAGTACAACTTTTGATTTATGTTCACTTGGAGAGAAGGATCCTTTGATATTTTTTCCTAGTGCACATCCTTTACAACTGCGGATATGATTAAATTTTAGATTAGGTATACATGTAGTGATTTTCCTTATAGAAGGTAGAGCACAAAATCCAAGATGTCCTAATCTTCTATGCCAGAGTTCATTAGAGTTTGACACTTCATGACATAATGCCAATTGTTGAGTATTACACAATTTGTATAGGCCTCCATCCCTATACCCTATAGAAAATGCATTTTTAATGTTAGAGTTTATAGGCCATAGTAGCACTTTATCTTCTTGGAAGGTGACACGATAGCCTTGATCAGCTAGGCCTGAAATAGAGACCAGGTTCGTTTTTATGCCTGGTACAAAGAGAACATCTTTTAAATGTATGGTTATCCCTGTTTTTAATTGGATTGAGCAGGTCCCAATTCCTTTCACTGGATAGGTGGAATTATCTCCAATTGTAACTTCTTCAGAGGAATGTCCTTCGAGAGTTTCAAATTGGTCTCTAAATCCAGTTATATGTCGTGATGCTCCGCTGTCGATTATCCAAGTGTTCTTGTTTGAGTTTACCTCACTTGACAAGGCTAGGAAGAATAGAGGTATTTCTGCTTCTTTTACTTCGACTATGTTTGCTTGGGCTTTCTTTTTTTCCGGACAGAATCTGTGCATATGTCCAAATTTATCACATTTATAGCACTGTACTTTGGAGAAATCTTTGGTTTTGTGGTTATTGTTATAATTTCCTTTCTTATGTTTGAACTTCCTTTTATTGCCTTTGTTGCTTGAATGTGTATGTAGTGCTTGGATTTCTCCTCCTTTGTTTGGTCCGATCCCTCTTGAGATTAATCGAGATTCCTCTTGAGTGCAATCATTCTTTAGTTGATCAAACTTAGGTAGAGAGGGGCGTCCAGTTATGCACTGAATAAAGGATTTCCATGAGATAGGTAACCCTCTAAGAGCTATTAATGTTAACTCCATACATTCAACATTGTTTCCAATAGTAGAGAGTTGATCCTTTAATTTGAAAATTCTCAGGAAGTAGGACGTGATAGTTTCCCCTTTGTTCATCTTTAAATTCAAAAGATGTTATTTGAGTGTAAGTAATCTGCTTGCATTATTAATCTCATATGTATCTTGAATAGCTTCTAATACTTCATAAGCAGTCGTTACTCTTGCTATGGAAGGGAGAATGTGGTCTTTAACAATATCGATTATGATTTTCTTAGCTTTGTTGTTACGCCTTTTCCAGGTTGTCTTATTAGGTTCATCTTCCGGCATCTTCAAATCCTCCTCAGCATAAGAATCTAATTCGAGTTCTTGAAGTAGTGTTATGATTCGTATCTTCCATGAAAAGAAATTTGCAGCGCCTTCAAGTCTGTCCTCCACCTTAATGTCGTTTACCATGATTACTCTCCTTTTATATTCTGACAATCTGTCTGATATTTAATTCAGAATTTAGCTTATACTATTTCTTCTCTCGAGAGGCTTTGATACCATGTTAAGGAATAGAGATCTTACTAGAGAGAATTCAATGATCTTTTAAATTATGTTGCTCACAGAAAATTATCTTACTGACATATATATAAACTTTATGCTGAAATCATTAATAATATAATTGCAGAGATTATATAATACGTATGCTTGCTGTGGTAATAACATATACTGATTTGATGTATTTCCACAGCCAGCATACGATTATACATATATATTAGAGAGAGGGGTTATGTCTATGTAGAGACATGACCCTACGTGGCTTGAGCCGCGTACGATCATGTCTCTACATAGACATACCCGTTCATAACTATCACAGTTATCGTTTAACATAAACCGTGGCACTCAGAAATACATACGATGTGTTACGTATAACTATCGTTTGATAGTTATCATAACACATCCTTAATTCATAAACAAAATCGACTAACGTCGATTCATACAGTAATAACTATTACATGTGTTACGTATAACTATAGTTATCATAACACAAGGTATTGACCATTATCAAAGTCGAACCATCACATATTAAATATGTTAAATGAATTCGACTATTACCGAAGTCGATCCATTCTCATTTAAGCATATCGAATCTGATCAATATAAATTCCATTTGTATATATATGTACATACATATATATATATATATATATATGCACTAAGTATATGTAGTGTATATTGATAGATCAATCAGATCGAAGCTATATTTTAACATACACATATATGTGTATCAAGTTGTGTTAAGCCATATACTCATACGATAGGATGAAAGATTTTTATAGTAGTTTGACTCACACAAAGGCAAAAACACAAGATAATGGATTGGCCTCCACAAAGGCAATAGATTAAAAATAGATAGTGGATTGGCCCCCAAAAACGCAAGAGATTAAAAATAGATAGTAAATTGGCCCCCCACAAAGGCAACAAATAAGATAGATAATGTTAAAATTTTGAAATGCAGATATAATAGCCCCCCTTAGAGTGGAACGTGTTTTGCAAAGGGGAACACGTATCATTCTAAGGATACAAGAGATGTTGCGGTGTGTCAACATAATGATATGTTTCCATCGACTACGAGCCTACACGAAACGACGTGTGATACCCACAACATCAAAACATGCAAAGAGATAGGGTGATCCGATTATTCGGCATCTAAAGAACCAATAGCAGTGAAAATTTATTAGTATATATTGCATATGAGCTACTCCTCATGGTCCCGAAGTTTTCTAATCTGAGAAACACAAAGACAAAGATAAAATAAAACTTTGGGTCAACATGGAAGGAGGTCTAAATGCCCCCAACGCTTTGCATCATCCCCGAATGTCAAAAATCAAGATAAAAAAAAGTGAAGAAACAGATAACAAATAGAGGAAGTGTACAACATATAAACCTCCTATTTCTAGGTACAAATGGAATGACTTGGGTCCTTTGGGAGAGCACAACATTAAAAGACAAGCATGGGGGAAAACAGATAGGAACACTCTAATCTACAAATTAGAAAGAGGAATATCTCAGCGATCTTAAACATTTAAATCATTGTCCTACCAATCTTCATCATAGGGGGAGGGAGGACGAGCCTAAAGAGGTATCACCACTAGGGCAGCCTCACCAGCACCCAGAGTCAAGGCTGATGTTGCTTCAACATTCCCATCCAGGAGCTTGACCAAAGCAAGAGTCTCCAATCTTGTGAAGATTTCCGACGTCTGAATATCCTCAAGTGAGTCAAACATACACAAATCATACGACACAGGTGACTCAACTCGAGGCAAGGCAGGAGGAGTTGCATCACTGACATTTGCAAAAGGTGCAATGATGAACTCAGGCAAAGGTGGAGCCCTCGGAGGCTGAGAAATAGGAGCCAAGGGAGATAAGTGAGCACACAACAACCACTTACCCTTAACATAGACGACAAGGCAAGGGACGTCCGCGAGGATAGGAATCTCAAAGGGAGGGCAAGCCATGGAATTTGATAGCATGGGTGCCTTTCCCTTGTCCGCACTAAGTGCAGTCACAAGAACAAGAGGCGTTATTGGAGACTACGTGGTCTTCGGCATACAAGGAGGTTTTCCCTAAGGAACATGCTTTCCTTTTGCCCATGACAAAGAGGGATCAAAAGGCAAAGAACGTTGCAATGCAAGGATGGGCTAAGATACAAGAATGAAAGTGGGAGGGTCCACAGGTGCTACAGCTTGAACAGATTTGAATGATAGCTCCCCTAGTCTTATACTTATTGTATGTTTTCAATAATTGATCCTCCCGAGTAGAAAGGGCCCTACCAGAGTATACCAAAAATGATCGAGGAAGCTACCACAGGACACCAACAATTGATATCCAATATCTTGGATGGTATGCACAACACCCTCGTGAAAAAACTTCAAGCATTTTTACACGGTCGACGGGACCGCCCCCATAGAGACTACCCATGGGATGCCAAGCTTCACATGGAAGAGGTTTGAATTGGAAATATCAACAAATGTTGAAGACACCACCATGAGTCCCACAAGGACCGTCAAGGTGGTGGACCCCATAGGGGGAATAGATAGTCCATAATGTGTACGCATGGTAGCTTTGCACTCATCCTACCTCACCCGACATAGCCCACTCACGAAGAGGACCTCCTTTATGATGGCATTGACTCTGCAAGCAATATCAACCATAAAGCCGATAACCCCATTTTCGTTGATCTTTGCGAGGATGTATGGGGGAGAAGGCTCTCCAATGTAAGGTGCATCCAAAGTTGTGAAGGCTAAATCCACATTTCTAGCCCTTTGGTTCGGAGGCAAGATCGAAGTGATAGAGACCATTTTCACAAAAAAAAACTATCACCTGATGTAACAGAAGATGATGAAGAAGAAATGAAGTTCATTGAATGTTGAGGAAAAATATCAATGTAAATATGAAGCTCACTATTCCTCTTATTCACCAACTTATTAGACGCCCGCTTCTTCTCCTTGATCCGAATGGCACCACTATGTATATGGTCTTGGATGATATGCTAAAGACACATACAACATTCAATGTAATGAAAAAGCACATGGTTGTACTCGCAAAACTTTGAATCATCATACCAACAAGGGTACGTGTGATTGTCTAAAAGAGGTTTGATCTCAAGAGCGGTCACTCGGTTGTCTTTCAACAACTTCTACAAAATACTCGAATAGGAATCAGTCAACTTAGGGGAAACCCGATTCCATTGAGGTTTGAAGTAATTTTTCGCTAAGGCTCGAGAGACCATGATCACACTAGCCACAATTTTGATTTTTCTGCACCTATCCAAGGAAGATGCACCCTCGAAGGTATCAGTACAAGAGTTTGAAGTAGTCTATGAATTGAGTCATAGTGTACTGATAGTCGATCAAAGCACTAGAAAGATTGGTAAATTTTGGGTATCTGATTAACAAAAGTTTCTCTTAATATCAGATGTAAATTGTTGATGAACATCCTTTGGAGGTTCCCATTGGGCATGGCATATGAAACTTTTGTAGATATAGATTTAAACCACAAAATGAAATTCATTATCTTCTAATTCAGTTTTTTCTTACAATGAATAAGGTCAACAATAGTGACCCTGTTGCCAATTTTTGCTTGAAATCATTTGATGCATCCATCAGTTAATTGAATGTTTGAATAGAATAATTTGGAAGAGAGTTGTACCATTCCATTGCAGTTCCCTAGTGGGACCGAGAGCATGTCTTAAGCAAGATGTAATCCAAATTATGATAGTCACTGCGCAAAGTAAGAAAAGAGTCATTGTGTAGATGAGGATCCTCACCACCATTATACCAGTCAAACTCCAGAAATTTGGCCCCATGGGATAGCGGAGTGTTAAGGGCTTGCATAGAAACGGGACAGTGACGATAATATAGCGGGAGAAAAGATTGATTAGCAGCAATGCTAAGTATGAAGAGTTGTCATTGTAGCTGACCCATATTTTGCAATACAGTATTGAGAACATGATTATGAGGTGTAGGCGGCAGAGGTGGATTACCCATGTTGGCAGCAACATAAGTAGTAGAGGAGCCACCAGCACCAACACCAAGACAAGTACCAGCACTAGCACCAACACCAGGATCAAAAGTAGTACTAGTACCAACACCACTACAGCACTAGCTCCAGCCCTAGAGGTGGTATAGAATACCCCAAGGGAACATTACCCACAATGATGCTACGAACGGTACCGTTGGATAGGGGATCACCATTAGGGCATGTTTCTGTCATGTACACAAATACACCAAACATAGGGACACCAATCTGTGAACCAGTGGCATCGAACTAAGTGTCTAGTAAATTGAGCAAAGTGGAAGATAAATCAGCTCCCATGATTCTTCTTCATGCCATCAACACCTTGAGGCCTTTCCTATTTGAAATTAGCATTTCTCTCAGATTGCTAACAGCAAGCGAAGCAGTACTCAAGGTGGACAAATTCTTTGTTGAGCAATCCTTCAGAATTCCCCAAGTTCTCCTCGAGAGACTAAATTTGATCAAACGAGATCTTGAGAGCAAATTCATGGTCTACAGCGGGAGGAGACTCAAGAAGAGAACTCATTGGAGTTGTGTTTTAAGAACTATATTGAGACTGGTCAACTATTGATTCCCAATATTGTTACGAAGCACCCAAAAGGATCATTAGGATCCACAATTCCTATAAACATCAAGCCTAGTCTAGTAGAACTATATCAGTCAAGGGGAATGTACAGACTTAAGGATATCCTTACAACGATTCCCAAGGCGGTCTAGGTTGTGAAGCTCATAAAAGAGCCTCACAACACTCCAACAATTGCTTTGAAAAAGAACCAAAGATGAATTTTGCATTCACATCAGCTTCACCAAAATGTGGAGAAGGGGATACCTAATGCCACCTCACTTATACTAGGACTCTGGTGAGCTAGGGAGATTCAATCAAGTTGAAGATAAATAAGAGTAACTAGAACGCAAAATAATGAATATTGAAATAACTCAATGATATAAAATGCTATAGATATCTAAACTATAGGAAAAAGAAGAGCAAACAACACCAACTGGTAGGCTCTGCAAGCTCTCTGTCTGGGACGCCTCTGCGAGTCAAGGACTACAGTGCAGATAAAGGATGGCAGCACGACATGTGTACGTCTTGTATGGACAATGTATAGAGGATCATACTAGAAAGGAACAAGGCAATAAAGTAACTGAACAGAAAGTAACTAAGTTAAATGCGGCTAACAAAGAAGTACAAATAAACTGAAAACGCAACTATCTAAAGACAAAAGACGAAAGACGAAAAAGGAAACCTCACAACCCTTTTATGTAGACTCCCAATACACCACTTCCATCCACTCCTTGAACCCGCACACACTACGCCAAATAAGATGTTGTGGTTGTTTGTTTTAGAGTCTTGTCGGAGTTAGACTATAAAAACCCTTGCTGGTTCTAACTCTGTCAGACCTCTAAATTGCTATGCAATGATATATTTGACTGATTGTTTTGGAATAAATATACAATTTCTTGAATCTTTAAATGGATTGCCAGGCAAGAATTAACTTCTGTAATTTTTTTGAAACTTTCAAAAGTGTTGCGAGGCAAGAATATAAACTTTGCAAGAAATAACAAACTGAAATTAAATTCAATTATACGAGTACTGCAATTGAATTTTATTATTTATATCTTCATATACAATGATAAAAAACACTCTATTCATACCCGGAATTTGCACCAACTCTTTTATAGTAAAATCTGGAAGTAATAGCAGCAAGGTAAAAAGCTTGAAATCTGATCAACAATGGCTGCAACAATGAAGCTACAGGTCTGCAATAGGTGAGACTTCAAATATACACACAAACCCTTGATATTTCTTCACCAATAAATCCAATCATGACCTCTGAGTAAAGTCATCGTCATTTGCACAATTCACTGGATATTACACCAATTCAAAGTGCTGCAAACTATGAAGAATTCCCAATTCTCCAAGCTAAAACTTCTGCAACCCTTGTCTCCAAATTCTCTTCACACAATTCAATGATATCAAATGCATAGAATGAATGAATTCTCTCTTGCCTTGGCTTTTTATAAGTCTCCAAGAGAAATAGATATGTATCTTCACAAATACACTTCTCATAACTTAAAAATATTTAGCTTTTGTTGCACTTACTTTTGATGTATTTGAAATATAATATTTAATTATATTTCTCTCCATTTGGTGCACAATGAAATAATATAAAGTATACTTTATTAATCACTTATATCTCCCTTTTTAAATAGCACTTTATCACTTATTATAAAGTATACTTTTAAAACATTTAAAACTCTATTTTAAATAAAGTCCACTTAAACCATAAAGTTATATTATATCATTGTGATGCACTTTATTAAATAACTTTTAAGTCATTAAGTGGTCCCATTCACATAAAGTGAAAATATAACTTTGTAATTGCACTTTATCATTAATTATTAATAAAATATTACTTTATTAATAATTAAAATAACATAACTCCAAAAATAATCATTATTTCTTGTTTATGTCTGAATCTGGGAGCTAACCATTGTATCCATTGTGCATCCAACTGCCTTACTAAAAATAGTAAGGGTCCCTCTCTAACATCCATTGACTTACTATAAATAGTAAGTCCTTAAACTGAGCCACCTGACGAATGAGTTAATCACTACGCATACCATGAGTCCGAGTGCCCCTGTCAAAAATAGCTCTAATCATAATTTGACTTACTATAAATAGTAAGTCCCAAATTGGAAACTTTGTCAATGTCACCACAAATCCATACTACTAGCAACTTGTCTAGGTGCCCTGCTAAAGATAGAAACCCTAACTTACCCAAAATAGACACTTACTATAAATAGTAAGTGTGTCGAACTGACTCAAACGAAGAGCAATCCTGAACATCCTTGATCACTAGAGTGGGAAACGGTCTCTGGCTCTACCACCTGGACCCTTTGAACAACTCCATTAGCTTATGAGGGTCAGGAAATAGGCTATTCCTCTAAAAGTTGACACTCACGAAAATGGGGACATTACATAGACCCCCATTTTGGTGTTTCCACGTACAACCAAGAAAGATACAATAGATAACCAAAATAATGATAAACAATAATGGATACAAGAAGAAATGATAAAGATATTAAGATATGCTTGCTCAAATCAAAGTGATTGAGTGCAAGGTGAAAGATGACTCCCCTTCGAAGCCAAGAAGCCAAAGCTCATTGGAATGAAGGTGAGTATGTGATGGCATGCAATCATAGGTGAGAGAGTAGCGATGCAAGGTGACCAAAGAGTTGTGAAAAAATTCCAAACAATCAAGAAGTTGCAGAGATAGCTCAAGAACTTATCAAAAATAACCAGCTACTCAAAAAGAACAAAAATGAGGTCAAAAGGAAGGTTTTAAGGAGCCCAAACGATTCCTAACGTTGGTGGTTGTAGAAGGCAGTATTGCCCCACTTGAAATAAACACTTGTAGTTCGCAAATAACTATTTGGTTCTGTAATGTTATTTTACTTCCAATTATTTCCAAGTAGTTGCTGACGGTTGGTATCCTTAACCTCCATCAGGCACCATATATATGTAATTACTTCCTATTGAAAGCAGCTTGATTATGTTGTATACATTGCACATTGGAAATAAAAGAGAATATATTTTTGCCATATTGTTGTAGTTGTATTTTCCTTTCATTGTTATTCATGGTTATGTTCTGTTATTCTCATTGTTCATTTCACCTTGCCCCAAAGGGATAATGTTTTCTAAGGAAGATGATTATGAGGAGCAAGTGAAAGTCACAAACTATAATGGACACGTAATGTCCCCATTTTCTAGAATAGGATTTAATAATAAATGATAAAAAAAAAAATTAACGAACGAATAAATAATAATATATTTTATTATTAAATTAAATGTATTATTAATATAACAATAATATAATACTTAGTATTATATCATAATACAAATAAAGATGTAATAATTAATAATAATAATAATAACAATAAAATAAGATATAAAATAGCATTTAGTAAAATAATAATAATTAAATGTTCAAACAAATAAATAAGATATTATAATATAAGATCATCGTAATTAGCTATTGGGAAGGAAAGGCCCCTCTAACGATATTAATAATTAGAGACAATCAAAGTTTAAGGAAAATCAACAATATACTATGTGCTTCATCCACAGTGTCGTCGGTATACAAGTGAGGTGTATGTGTGGAGTTGGAGGTCATGCGTCAACCGCATGGCAGGAATCCCATCGACTTGACCAAACCTCTATTATCAACAACACATAAGTGGACATTAACGTGGCTGATTCCAAGTGACTAATTAACATGCACAATGTTATTGGCACCAATATTTGAGAGATGCCTTGTCATCGAGCCCACACCCGCTGCCTTCGTCCATGGCTGAAAAGTCGCGATTCCTGTAGAACTCAGTTACATAGATTAATAATAAACTAATATATAGTTGGGAATAGTTGCGATAGCGATCAAGACTAATAATCAAGCATCGATAGACAAAAGATATCGATAACATAAAGTATAGTAGCAAACTGATTTTTTAAGAGACTTAATCCTATCTTTCGTTAAGCCTAAATACACAACGATTCATTTAGAAAGATACAACTAATCATTAAGAGACCAGTGATAATATGGCCAGCATTAAATGCACATCGATTTCTGTTATGTTGAGATACAATCTCTTAAGCAGGGCTGCAATCCTTTGAGAAGAGATATGAAGTAAAGGACATGTCTCTTAATTTCTAATGGGTGCAACCATTCGGTAATTCAATGTACATAAGGAGATTGGGATTGATCACTCAAGGATCATCAAACATAATCCTATTCTTTCTCAACAAAATTTTGCTCACTTAAGGAAGTTGCATCTTTTCTAGGTGTTGATAAGATAGATTCAAATATCTTAATTCAAGAACAACACCAAGAGATTCAATTATATTGGACAAGGAAAAGGTAGACCAACCAAAATAAGTATAAAGTGCATAAAGATATCAGATATTCAGATACTCTCTAATATATAATCAATTACAATACTCTATATATACGGAAATCTATTTCAATATCTCTTATATATAAGTGCATATCACGATTACATTCCACTCTGTGTGTGTGATCGAATATTGCAGAAAACAAATAATCATTTTCATACAGGTATTATTGAACCATCAAATTATTAAGATAATTCACATTACATGTGTCACTCTCCCAAATCATTTTGAATACAAGTTTTATTGAAAGTAGTCTTTGGCGGTTAATATTAATACCAAATTGCATACGACCGATCAGGGTCATTATAGTGGTATCAAAGCATAATCGAGCCATTCTGTGAAGAATAATTCATGCAAACTTATCAGCACACTAGAGGAGGAAAAGCCATGGTAGAACAACTAGCCCAGCAGTTAAGTAACTTCATGGAACAAACCAATGAAAGGTTTGAAAGAACCAACCAATAAATACTCCAAGCCATCCAAAGCATGAACAATAGCAATCATAATGAAAGATCCAATCCCAACCCAAGGAGAGATACTCACTCCAACCACTCTGAAAATGAACACTCAACCAGAAGCTCCATACTTAGGCCCACCATCCCATCTTTCCTTCCGAGAGAAGAACCAATTATAGAAGAGGAACCAACCACAAATATTGTAGAAGATGTAATAAGCACAACCTGGCCCTGCTAATAATTTGATTTGTTTTTGCACAAGATAACAATTTCTAGCAAGAAACTCCTTTATTTAAATATTCAATTTCAATTTGATATCTCTCAGCCAACATACACAATTATTCAAAATGCTTATTTGGTGAAAATTCTGGAAATTACATTCAATCTCTTTGTTTTTGTGAAAACTCTTCAATATATAAAACGTCGCCACAAGCAATAGTCTTTGTATGTTTTCAGAAATTCTGGAAAAACATAATTCAATTGCTACAACCAAATTGAATGTTGTATGTTAATAAACTAGACATACCATTAAAGCGTTTGAGAATGCAATGTCTATATGGTTGTGCCATGTCCAGCCTTAATCCCACGCCTGCCGCCTTGTTGTCTGAATTTCATATGCTGAAATGAGAATAGGTCAGCAGCTCCACGATTCCCTTCAATTATTGAAACGACTAGCAGTCGTTGATTCCTAACTGCATACGGTCAGCATTAAAGACGCCACATTACCATAGCAAGCAACCGTCTTCTCCTATTGCATACGAACAGCAAATTAAACATTACATTATCATAGCATTCATGGCATTCAGTCCCAAGCACTCCCAACAAATTCACCAGCCAAGAAACTCTTAAATCAAGTTTCTAGAATAAATCCACCCTTCCAGAATAAGAATCGACCTCTTCAGCAGGCCTCAGTTCAATAGTAAATAACAATCTCAGAATCAAATCGCACCCTCAGTGTGCATAAACCGATGCTTAAAAACCCTCTCTTAGATATAGACGAATCACAGTAGAGAGCACTTCCAATTTGCTTTACAACAGCAGCAAATTGTAATACAAAATTCAGTATCAAACCCTTATACCTCAGCAAGGGATTTGATTTCACGAATCAGAACTTCTCCTCGGAGAAACAAACCAAAATAAATAATAATTCATTCGATGTCCAACTCCAAGAATGAGCCCATATTTATAACACTTTTGTAGCCACAGTTTCCCAAAAGATGCATCAGTTAACCACTCTCTTAAATAACAACTTGTAAATTATTATACTAATAAAGTATTATTATAATAATGTGGCTTTATTATTAATTAATAACTTATAAGTATTAATTAATAACCATTAATTAATAATTACGAACTCATGCGATAAATCCTACATTCACTGCTAGTGATGACTGACTGACGTGGCCACCCACTGCACTGCCAAAAATAGCAACTGTCGAAAATAGACTTACTATAAATAGTAAATCCTCAGACACAGAATTGCATACTCTGAACATTGTCTGAAACACTGACCATTGCTAATACTGCCCTGTTAGAGATAAACACTAACCAATTGACTTACTAAAAATAGTAAGTCCAAACTTACTAAAAATAGCAAGTCTGCCAACTAGGACCCTCAAAACCAGGTGTCAACTCATGAGGGTCACGATAATGAGCTGACAAAGCCACAGCCAATACCTGCTAAAATTGGGGACATCACAGAAGAAGTTGCCCAAATGTATGCAAGGTTAGAACCAGAAATCCAGAGACTTATTCCCTTTAAGGGATATTATGAGACCAAAACCATGGCAAATAGAAATGGAAGGAAAAATCATGTCAACAAAGACCTTAAAGCAAGAATAAGTAAAATGTTGCTACCCTATTTTGATGGATCAGAGAAGGACACCGCTCAATCATGGGTCCAAAAACTTGATACATACCTATCCCTCAACCCCATGACCGAAGAGAATGCCATCAAGTTTGTCATACTCAATTTAACAGGGATAGCTCATAACTAGTGGCACCATGGTATCATTACGCAAGGACATAAAAATATCACTACTTATAGTGAATTTTCTTAAAAACTCATTAGTAGTTTCGACCAGAGACATCCTGAATGATACTTCCAAGAGCTAACTGTTAAAGTTCTGAAGATCGCTGCAAATGTAATAGCACTGCATAGATTATGTATTGTCTGTGTTTTTCAAATGCAACAATCTCTCTTTCATTTATATTGAGAAAGAGGCTAGGTGAGACATGTCCCTTCATGGGAAGGGACATGTCTATTCATTATACTTTTATAATGTTTCATTAATCAATCATATATTAGAATAATATGAGTTTGCATAATATATATAACATAAATATATATATCATATATATATATATATATACACAAATACAATATATTACTATTAATCAATATCTAAGTACTATATGTATTCTAAATGATCATATGACTGAAGCTACAAACATTAAGACTCCCTCTTAGCTAGGGAGGATGATCAAACTGAATGTGTAGTGGTCTCCCTTGTCAACACTTATGACCCTCACCATAGCTACACAAAACATCAACACTCCCTCTTAGCTAGAGAAGATAAAATCCATCAAGATAATAAATCCATTAATTTTGAAAGAGAGGAGATATCACCTCACTGTGATATCAAGAGATATGGTATATGCAGGAATATCAAGTCACGTGATATTCACCATAGCTCATAAATATCCATGATATGTGTAATGACATTACGTCTCATGATGTCAGCCATATGGATACTAAGTTTACGTAGAGACATGTTACTACGTGACATGTCTCATACGGTCCAATCAATATGTAATACTAAGTTCAGAAGGATCCTAATATGATCCATATGGATACTAAGAAATTACATATCACATAACTCATGATATGAAGTATCACCTAACTCGTGATACAAAGTTTTACATATCACCTAACACGTCATATCACCTAACACGTGATATGAGGAATCACCTAAACGTGACACCAAGTTGTACATATCACCTAACACGTGATATGAGGAATCACCTAACATGTGATAACAAGTTTTACATATCACCTAACACGTGATATGAGGAATCACCTTAACTTGTGATACCTGATTTTACATATTACCTTAGATCGTAATATGAGGAGTCACCTTAGATCGTGATACCTAGTTTTCACATCACCTTAGATCGTGATACCTAGTTTTCACATCACCTTAGATCGTGATATGAGGAATCACCTTAGAATGTGATACTTGATTTTCATATCACCTCAGATAGTGATACAAGGATATAGTAATTAGAGAACATTATATTCCCCTTACATATAACCCTATTATGGTATGTGCACTGACATATCAAAAGTCTACCATAACGAATCTCCATTACAAGATCGTCACCTTGTAACATCAAATACAAGTGTTCATTGTCTAAGAAGTCGTAACCTCTCAGAAATGTACACAGGAGGGCCCATAAGTCATGGAGTCACACACATGACATCCACCTTGACTCATCTTAGAGGGTGGATCCACCATGGCTCATCCTAGAGGGTCGAAATAAGGGCTTTCACCTTAGACTCCTCTCTCAAAGAGAAGAATGCAATAACATACAAAATAATAGATCACAGATGTTGAAACTCCTTTTCATCTAAGGCTTCATTCTCCAATATACCAAGTTTATCTTGAAAGTACACAACCTTCTCTCTAGCAAGAAACTTGGTGAGAATATCATCCATCTCTTTTGTAGTGATAATGTACCTTGAATAGCATACTTATGTACTATATCTCTTATATAGTTTGCATCACACTTGGTGAACCCCAAGTTATGTAGGAGTTAGCATAGAGGAATTCCAGTTAGCACACATGGGACTCAATCTCATGATCATAGTCCTCAGACTGCAAAAACCATCTCCATTGTTGTCTCCCATTGAACCAATATGACCAAATTCCTTGGAGATCAGAACGAATCAGATCCTCTACATGCTCCCTTTAAATTTTAAGGTCTTGCAACAACCTCCTGACCTCCTCGTCCAAGGTTGCTTTTAGATGAACTATCAAAACTCCCTCTGAATCTAATATCAACCTTCTACCAGCAAGTCGTGCCTTTGTTTTTGGTATGGAACTACATCATTTAAATCGCAATCCTTTGGCTTTTTATAGTTTCCTGGTCACTAGGGAAACCATCTCGATATGGATTGCCCTTTTCAATCAAAATGATTAAGATCCTTTGAAAATCAATTTTGGGAGATCCTCTAGTAGCTCCCTTTGTTACGAAAACATACATGGCCCCAATCATGAAAATATCTTGCTCTAAGAGACTCTCATCATTTGGTACGAGTAGTTTCTTGTACACAAATGTACTTGTCTGACTCCATATAAACATGAGTGAATGTAAAAAACTTTGGATTTATCCCCAGGCTAGGCAACATCAAACATTCATGATAATCTGGCTTTCATCTGAAGCTCCAAGTACATACATCAACCTCCTGACCTTTTCGTCCAAGGTTGCCTCTAACAGATTGTCTGACTCTCTCTGAATGTTGATTCCTCGTCTTCAAGAACAGGTCAACTTTAGAATAAGAAACCTTATAAATTAATTTTAGAGCTTGGCTCCTTCTGAGATGCCCCCAAGGCAAATTCTAGAATATTCATTCAGAAGACTATATAATACATCTCCGACAACGTTTTGTCGCACTCTGGGATTCCAATATTGATATTCACGTGATATATTTCAGTGTCTCAGCATTCCAACTATGCATGAACCAGCAACAAGAGCTATAATCTGAGCTCGTGAGCGTGCACTTGTGTTCCAAATGTTACCAAACCTACAAGTGCATGCTTCCGCACCAAGTTCATCGCCTGACTGAGCGCCGACGTTTTAACTTCTGCCAACTACAAGTTGTCCACCTTCTTCCTTATCATGTCTTCTTATTATCAAGATTTAAAACACTTATATGACAGTATATAATGCCTTTGAAATAAGCCAACGTAGACCATCGCAACTTCTCAAAACAAAGACAAATTATGATATTATAAGTATGCACATCTGACAGAATTTCTAGGGAAGTGCGATTTGTGTCAACCATTATTATTATTATTATATATATATATATATATATATATATATTTATTTATTTATTTTTTCTTATTGCTAATTTACCATTTCATTGCTGCTCCTTTTAGATCACTACCACAAATGATGCGGTATTTATATTGCTGACTTGTCATACTAACCACATTCCAAATATACAAATCCTGAATGGTATTAAACTTTGACAAAATTGCTGCGACTTAGTTCATCGTTGTTTTCACGAAGACTAATTGCAAAATTGTTTCATTATAGAAGACCGACCATGATATCAAATCCTTGTTTATTATCAACGCATGAATATTTGTTGTGATTACAATCTGTGTGCAACTCTGGCCATTTCTTTGTTAATTTTACCCATTTTCTACAATTCAGTTCAATGCTGATTTGATGTATAATACACAATAATGAAGAAGCTCCTGATGAAATACTACAATCTCTTGATCATAGATACGTTTGAAGAAATACAAGTAGAACCGTACTTGATTTCTCTATTTATGCGTACGACACCACTTATCATAAGGAACCAAATCACAGCACACGTATTTGTTTGTAATAATAATAGTAACCATTGGCCAAATTTAATTCCATACGGGTTTCAAAATATTCGACTCTTCTTCATGCATTCCTAGCGATGCTTCTTCTCCATACGTATTTATTACCGAGATTTGTCTTCATGCTTTAATACATTTGCTCAACTAAAACCAAGTAATACATCGAAGCTTCCTTGTATTTCTTCTTTCTTCAAATTTGATTCTCCCAACTCCATTAATTTTAATATGCACACACTCTGTTTGTCGCTCTCTGTGATTTGTAGATAGAATGAAGTTCCCGTAAATGGAGTTATAAATTGACGGAAATATTAATTGGGTGCATCTATGACCTGTGACAATTTCAACCCATAGCCATCCATCGTGGATGCTTCACGAGAGTCCGGTGAATAAGATTTCACTTTGCAATTTGTTCAATATTCATAAAACATTGTCCTCACAGCAAAATATCGATCTCAGAACTATTGTCGTATTTGGTAATATATCCGCACAAATTGACTTTTAATTCTTCAAATATTAAATCTCCCACTATTTATAATGTTCGTTCACCATACTCTTTCTTTCGAATATTAACCCTAATTTGTTTGAAGAAATATATTTGTATAAAGCTTCAATCTTCGCCCTTTGTCCGCGGGAATAAGAAAAATAAACATTTCACATGCCAAATATTATACTGCGCTCAACATAATAAGGTCCTGATAAAATGTTAATATTTGGCATCAAAATAGTTGTCTTCAAAGGCCATCAGTAGCTTGATTAAAATCTTGCTTATTATAGTCTCCACGACATAGGAATGTAGTAATTTCTTCAAATATTCAAAACCCGATAAAATCATTGCTTTCAATTTTACCAATAAACATAAACCTTTAATTCAATCGGGTTTTTGATGTATGTTCTCAGATAATCTTTCTGAAACAAACTCACAGGCTGGCAGGAAAGGAACTGCTTTGATACCATGTTAAAGTTCTGAAGATTGCTGCAAATGTAATAGCACTGCATAGATTATGTATTGTCTATGTTTTTCAAATGCAACAATCTATCTTTCATTTATATTGAGAAAGAGGCTAGGAGAGACATGTCCCTTCATGGGACATGTCCATTCATTATACTTTTATAATGTTTCATTAATCAATCATATATTTGAATAATATGAGTTTCCATAATATATATAATAATCTGTATAAGATATATATATATATATATATATATATATATATATATATATATACAAATACAATATATTATTATTAAACAATATCTAAGTACTATATGTATTCTAAATGTTCATATGACTGAACCTACAAACATTAACACTAACCCATCTTAAACAAACGGGGACTATAGATGATTTTGTCAATCAATTCCAAAGATTATCCGTTATGGTTCCAAATCTATTCCAAAGAAGACTCGCATATATGTTTATCGACGGGCTTAAAGACTCCATCAAAACTATAGTAAATCCCCTAGAACCTCTAATCCTGGAGGAAGCAATACAAAAGGCCAAGAAGGTTGAATCAAATTCTTCAAAGGAAACACCTAAGAATTTCCCAACTAAGGCACGTCATGAGTATGAAGGCTAAAGAAAATCTAATAAAGGAAAAGCATGTTATTTTTGCAATGAACACTGGAATACCAGGCACCAATGCCAAGGAAAGGAAGCCCTCAAGCAAAAAGAGTAAATAATGAAGAAAGGCTTATGTTTCAGATGCAAAGAACCATGGGCAACAGGACATAAGTGTGGAAAAAGAAATCAAGCCCATAAAATAGAAGCAACAGTCGAAAAGGAAATAGGACTGCCACACAAGAAAAGAAGACCTGATAAAGGGGATCTCGATAACATCCAATCAATGAATGAAGGGGAAAATCAATAGAGTTCTGAGGAAATTCAGCCCTAGCTGTGACAATAGTGCACAAATCTGGAACTTAAATCAGCAAATAAGATTGGAGAAGGAAAGCAGCAAATAGGAAATAGAAATCAGAAACTCGTTCATTTGAAATTAGTTGGAAAAATATTATTATCAAATAAAGTTTTATATCAGAAGCAGCAAGAAAGACATGTGATCAAGGATAAACAAATAAAGAGTTGAATATCAAATCAGGGAATGAGAATTTGTAATGAAACAAGCAACCGCGAGAATATATTAATGCAAATATTTCAATTTACTTATTCGCTCTCAAAATATTCTCATTCCTTGCGTGGAATTAAGGCAGAGATCACACACCTCTGAAGGAATGGGAAGAAATAAAGTCTCTGCCAGGAATTCTAAGGATGGATCCATAAGGCCTGGGAAGAGATAAAGTCTCTCCCAAGAACTATAAGGATGGATATACCAAGTAAAGGATATCCATAAGGCCTTAGAAGGAGAAAGTCGTAGAATGGCCTCAAGGCAATTAGAGCCCTAGGAGGTCCTCCCCAAAGAGCTTGGAAAATGATTACGAACTCTCCCTAAGGATTAGGATTATTCATCAAGACTCATCATGGAACAAGGCAATACATAACAAAAGAGAAGGAAAATACTACAGTACATCAAGATAAGTCCCATCTTTCAATTATTCTTGGTATTTTAAATTGAATATTATAATCTTCATATTTGATAAGTTTTTATTTATAAATATATGGCATTTCTCACCCCAAGTGAAAATTACCGTTTCAGGGTTATCAAATTCCAGTTGTAAAGCAAGGTGATATCACGATGCATAGTAGAAGCCACTCACATTGAATTGACAATGCTTGAGAACAAGCAATTTTGGGAAGGGCGAACTATAATGTCCCCAATTTCTAGAATAGGATTTAATAATAAATGATAAAAAAATAAATTAATGAACGAATAAATAATAATATGTTTTATTATTAAATTAAATCTATTATTAATATAATAATAGTATAATATTGATAATATAATACTTAGTATTGTATCATAATACAAATAAAGATATAATAATTAATAATTAATAATAATAATAATAATAACAATAAAATAAGACATAAGATAGTATTTAGTAAAATAATAATAATTAAATATTCAAACAAATAAATAAGATATTATAATATAAGATCATTTTAATTAGCTATAGGGAAGGAAACACCCCTTTGACAATATTAATAATTAGGGACCATCAAAGTTTAAGGAAAATAAACAATATGCCCTGTGCTTCATCCACGATGTCGTCAGTATACAAGTGAGGTGTATGTGTTGAGTTGGAGGTCATGCGTGAACAACATGGCAGGAATCCCATCGACCTGACCAAACCTCTATTATCGACAACACATAAGTGGACATTAACATGGCTGATTCCAAGTGATTAACATTCATGATGCTATTGGCGCCAATATTTTGACAGATGCATTGTCATCAAGCCCACACCCGCTACCTTCGTCCATGGCTAAAAAGTCGTAATTCCTGTAGAACTCAATTACATAGATTAATAATAAACTAAAATTTAGGTGGGAATAGTTGCGATTGGGTAATTGCTGATAGCAGCGATCAAGACTAATAATCAAGCATTGATAGACAAAACATATAGATATCATAAAGCATAGTAGCAAACTGATTTGTTAAAAGAGTTAATACTATCTTTGGTTAAGCCTAAATACACAACAATTCGTTTAGAAGGATATAACTAATCATTAAGAGACCAGTGATATTATGGCCAGCATCAAATGCACATCGATTTTTGTTATGTTAAGATACAATCTCTTATGCAAAGCTGCGATCCTTTGAGAAGAGATATGAAATAAAGGACATGTCTCTTAATTTCTAATGGGTGCAACCATTCGGTAATTAAATGTACATAAGGAGATTGGGATTGATCACTCAAGGATCATCAAACATGTTCCTATTCTTTCTTGTTAATTTTAGGATCGATTGCAAATGTAATGGCATTATTGTATTGTCTATGTTTTCCAAATGCATCGATCTCTTTGTACTTATACAAGACAATGATAAGAAGAGACATGTCTTTTAAAGAGATGTGTCTATTCATTAATCT
>MU223150.1:374556-385143 GCA_018584345.1 Thuja plicata
ATTGAGAATACAATTCATCCCATTAGATCGATTCCATTCTGCTCTCTCCTGTGTGCCCAGATCTTTCCTTCAAGCGGTTAAGCTTTTTTTACAGAAGGAACCTTGCTCTGATACCATGTTAATTTTAGGAACGATTGCAAATGTAATGGCATTATTGTATTGTCTATGTTTTCCAAATGCATCGATCTCTTTGTACTTATACAAGACAATGATAAGAAGAGACATGTCTTTTAAAGAGATGTGTCTATTCATTAATCTTTATTAATTAAATATGTATATATATATATATATATATTAATATATAAATAATATCAATTATATGTAAATATCACAATATGATAATAATCCACTTATATAAATTATATGGATATATATATATATATAGTAATTATAATACATATTATTATTATTACATATATATCGATGTGTACTTGATAATTCAATAACAATGATTTTATCTGAACGAAGCTACATTCCTTAACATTTCTCAACAATATTTTGCTCACTTAAGGGAGCTGCGTCTTTTCTAGGTAATTCTCACATAGATTCAAATATATTAATTCAGGAACAACACCAAGAGATTCAATTATATTGGACAAGGAAAAGGTAGACCAACAAATATATGTATAAAGTGTGCAGGATTTTTTCCTAACCGAGGTCGGATTTCAAGTTGGATTTCTGACTAGCAAGTTGGATTTCATGATGCTCTTGGAATTTTTCCTAACCGAGGTTGGATTTTCCGATCATGATTGGAAATTTGTTCCAAGTCAAGTCAGATTTCTAACCTGGCTTGGAACTTCTCATTGAAGTCAGTACATACATGGACCCAATAATGAAAATATCTTGCTTCAAGAGACTCTCATCATCTGGTACATGATCATGTTGAAATTTTGATCATAAAATTATCCACAGGAGCAATTTTCCGTACACAAGTGTACTTGTCTGATTCCAACATGAGTGAATGTAATCAACTATGGATTTAGCCCCAGGCTTGGCAACACCAAACATTCAAGATTATGTGGCTCCCTTCTGAAGTAGATATCAATCTTCTTTTCCTGCAAGAGCATCTCTGGACAAGATCAAGGCAAATATCTCTTATAGTACGTATAGAATTACAGATGACAGAGACACTACAATGAGTAGATAAATGTAATATTCAAGGATAATAGATACTTATCTGCACATCAACATCCTTGACACAAGTTGCTTCAATGAAGGTCCATATACATCAAATCAGAAAACAACTCAGATTATTTGAGAGACATCTCCTCTTTGAATCATCTCCCCACTAAGGATGGTTCAAATGGGAATGTAACATTGGTTATTATTCCCCCCCCACAATGTACAATTCCCACTCTTATATCGTTGAAAAATTCTCATGTCTTCTTGTGAAATGACTTGATTGCTCCAAGAGAGGTGACACTTTATAATTAATGCTTTCTTTATAGAAAGAGACACCCCTCCTTGAATACGTTCTTCTTTGTGAATGTTTGACCACGATCATAACAAATTAATATATCTCTTTAATGAAAGCCGCTTTCAGGAATTTCACATAGACCCGTACACAATCCGTCATAACTTTTGAACCCCACACTTTCTCTCCAATCGCTCTGGTGAGATTCTTCAAAATTTATTTGTCACCAACATATCCAAAATTCAGAAAAAATCCACCGATGGATTTGTGAGATATGGTCCCTGTACTGAGACTGTATTTTCTGAGACAGACACAAATTCACCATCAACAAACTACTCCCTTACATTTGCAGTCTGACTCTGATACCACGTTAAGTTTTAGGATCGCTGCAAATGTAAAAGCACTACCTAGATTGTATATGGTATATGTTTTCCAAATGCAACAATCTCTCTTTCTTTTCTATTGGGAAAGAGGCTAGGAGAGACATTTCAATATAATTTAATTAATCTTATAATGTTTCATCAATCAATTTTTAATTTAGAATAATACCTTTAATATTAAATATTAAATCTCATATGACTAATAATAATATAGTATTTATTATTATTAATCAACTTATATTATATGTATTCTAAATGATCATACGACTAAAGCTACAAACATTAACAAAGTTGTCAACATTTTGTTAAATCTAATGATTTTCTTTGCATCAATTATAAAATCCCATTTACATATGTATCTTTTCTATTTAAAATGTTTATCTACTTCTTGAATACATGTGGGTAATTTCTTTGTACTTGCTAACAATACCGTCTGTTTTCAAGTCCCATTGATTGAATTTTCATTTTTTATTAATTAGAGATAAATATTTTGTTTATTTTATGTGTTTCTTAAATCAAATTAAATAAATTTATAATGATAAACAATAAACCAAGCAAGAATTGTAGTCATTCTGGGTGTGTGTAACCATATGGATTAAAATATACTGAAAACATATGAAGCTCTATAATACATGCCAATGCAATAATTCATAAGAAATTATTTCAAACAGAAATATATTCATGTCCATATTTCCTTCATAATCCATCTCAACTAAGAGTTAAGAGCATAGCATCCATACTCCCTTCCTTCTCAAAGTACTTGGTGAATCAATATGTCGAAGTATTTGTTTCAAAAGACTCCACTTAGGATCTAATAAGAGCTTTCTCCCTGTTTCCATCCGAGATATGTTCACAAGTATAGATCCAATGTGTCCATATAGATCCTCTATGCCTAGATAAATGACAAATAATAACCTATTAGCATAATATAAGAAATAAATTTAATTGTGATAGATTAGCATAAATATGTCAAGTGATGGTATATTGAAAAATTTATCAAAAGATGTTATATCATTGTACTTGAGACAAACAATCCTAAATGTAGATCTAAGAATAGCACAAAGCTAAAAGAACATAAACCAAAAGCCCATCAAATAAACTCTAATTCAATATAGGATCAATAATTAAATATACATGAAGCAACAGGAGATACAGCATCTACTTACGCATAGCACCAATTTTGTCAAGTAAAATAAAAGCTTCAATGTTGCTACTTATTTGAGGAAAACAATTGTTTTCATGCCACGCACAATAATAATAAAGTTTGCTTAATCTAAGAAATAAAAGGAAGCTAAGATTAGTAATCCTCTATGTTTTGAATCCTAAACCACAAATTGAGAATATTAGCATGTTGTAAAATAAGCACATCAACTTTGGAAGTTCTGTTACAAAATTAAGTATCACTTATTGAGCAAAAAATGAACCAAATTACAGAACCAAACAGCTATGATGTGCATAGGATTGTATTACTGAGGAACTTAAAAAACCTCTGGTTACAGTCCAAATTCTCAATCAACATAATAGAGTACATAGGATATTTTGTCTGCAATACTTTTACACATACATACAGACTAATTTCAAACATCATAAACAATTAACACAATTGTATATTAAAGTTATGCCAAAAACCTCAAAAATTAGTTTTAACTAAGAAATTGAATTTTCTTTGAACCTTAAGGGTTGGATAGACTGATAAAAACGATTATTAGAGGGGGATTTTCTCATCTCTATACGAGATACAGAAATGGGTGTGACCTGAATGTCAAAGACAAGTTTAGTTATGATCAAAGAGCTAATGAGTGGATACTTGCTAGCAGCCTCTAAAGCTACAAAATTCAAAGTGAATAGAGAGCATTTGGATGAGAACTTGGCAGCTCTAGTGTCCAAGACATAGATGTGTAAATTTCAAAGGATTTATTTTTTCTCGACAACTCCTTAGTATCTAAATGGGTTTCAACTTCATCGTCGTACATAATTGATCATTCTGTATGTTTTGGCTCCATTATTTTCACACACCTTCATATCACAGGATGGCTGATTTATGTTGTTCTCAAGAATATCCACAAAACTTTCATAGCACTTCTACTCGAAAAATGAGTCACTGGAGCTCTCAAACGTCTCCTCTCAGCCATTGTCTACGTCCTCTGACTCGGACTCTGAAATAGCTTGCCTCCGCCGCTTCTGTCCTTGAAGCACTTTCTGACCTGTCGGTATGTCCAAGTGTCTCCAACACATGATGGGTGGCTCACCAGGCGTCAAGGGACTAGTTTTCACCTCCAATCAGTTGGCTGGAACCTGTGTGCGTGTGGTATCCAAAAATAAGCCAATGGCGTAGGGCAGCATATAAAACATCTTATGTTGCAGGATCATTAATTCATTCATCTGCTCCGCCAACAACGTAGCCCAATCATATACTGTACCATTCATCAGGCCATTCATCAACAAGATTTGGGGAAGCGCGATATCAAAAGCACGACGCGACCCTATAAGTTTCCTCTTTACAACATCCACAATGCAATGCCAATGCCCTTCTGCAATGGACTTCTTCATCCCCCATCCCTTTGATGCCTTCGCCACTAAAACTAGCTCTACAGGTGTGAGGCTCCTGGATACCATTTTAATCCAATACTCCTTTGTTTCCCTCGGCATCTTCCTTGCCTTATATCAATCTTTCTTCCATTGTGTCCTAGTAATCTAAACACTCGTATAAACTCTGTCGCCGTGAATGCAACCCTCAAGTCCCGCCCGAGGTAGGACAATGTGCTCACCCGAGAATGTTTGCCAAAGGTCGCAATCATAGCTCCCAGTGCACCTTCGTAGTCCTTAATGCACAATACGGGCATCTGTATTGCCCATTACAACTGCACGGTCCTTAAACTTCTCTTTACCAAATCATTGTCGAGTGTATCTTCCCACCACTTTCGGCATTCCAACCCATTCAAACCCTCGAACACTACTGTCTGTGTTGTAACTATATCTTTCTAAGGAGTCAGTGTCATTTGAACTTTGGGCCTCAACTTTTGCTTGTCGCTGCTGGAACTGGCATCTATTCTCCCTGCAACTTTTACTCCGGATAGTAACACTTGGGCATTTATATCCATGCTCTTACTCGAACTACTTGTCGATGTCTGCAACTGTGCTTTCCAACGCCGCTTTCCTGTTGAATCCATTTATCTATAACCGTTTGGCTTTTTCTCTTTTGATTGCACCCTCCAAATAACTAAATAACTGCTTCTAAGTGTCGTACGGCTCATCCCTGCGGCTTCTTTCCTCCCTTCTCCCTACGTGATTCTTGCTTTTCTCCTCTTTACTCTTCCTCCGTACGGTTGCGGAATTGAGGAAGACCTGTAGCTTTTTGTTCTATTTTCTTCTTTCTAGCGTTGCGTTTTCTTTTATTCTGTTACCTATGAATGGAGGTCTACGGCTTTGTGTCGCACGGTGGCACCAGGGTACGGTGGTCCCACCCTCAGTGGCTCCACCAACAGTGCCGCCACCGCACGGTGGTCCCGCCATACGGTCTGTCTCTGACTCTTTCTTCTTTTTTTGTAAATTAAAACTTTCCTAATCTATGTCACCTGCAGCACCTCTATGGTCGTCCTTCTGCCTCCGCCTCTCGTGATAAAGCTTTAATTTCGACCCATAGATCGCCTCCTGGATCTCCTTTCCATCCAGCGTCCATAACTTAATTGCACCATTCTCACCGACTTCCTAGACTCTATACGGGCCGAGCCACTTCACTTTAAATTTTCTGGGCTTGATCTCGTTTTTCCAATTGTACTTTAATACCAGTTGTCCCAAAATGAAGCGGGCTCGCTTAAGATGTTTGTCGTGCCAGGCCTTCCGCCTCAATTGTGTGACCTCCCTAGCCCACTGCGCCATCATCCGACGCTCTTCCAGCTGGTTCAGACTGTGCAATCTCTCCTGAAGGCTCTCCATATCCCCCAACCTATTCTCGATTGCTATCCTTAAACTTGGAACCATAAACTCCACGGGGACAACTGCTTCCTGCCCTATACATCAACTGGAAGAGCGTTTGTCCGGTTGTTACCTTATATGTTGCTCAGTAAGCCCGCAACACAAAGCATAATTTTTCTTCCCAATCCTCTTGCTCCACCCCACAAGACTTATAAATCACTGAAACAAGTATCTTGTTTGTGGCCTCTGCCTGACCATTGGCTAGAGGGTAATACGGACTGGACAAGGAGTGGAAGATTTTAAATTTCGTCGTCAACAGTCGGATGACATGATTTACGAAGTGAACCCCTCTGTCACTCGTCAACTAGATGGCTATGACGCACCTTGTTATGATCTGCTCATAAATAAATCTTGTCATACTCAGGGACGAGTTGTCGGGCAGGCCCCGTGCCTCCACCCACTTCATCATGTACTCCTTGGCCACCACAATGTACCAGCACCTCCGAGCCCTACTCACCTTGAGAGGTCCAACAAAGTCCAAGCCCCATCATTCGAAAAGTTCCTGGCGATGGGAAGGATTCAGAGGCATGAAATCCCTCTTCAATGGCTTTTCGCCCCTTTGGCAAGTGTCACATCCTACGACCCACTCCCTGGCGTCATTGTTCAACGTGGGCCACCACAACCCTGCTAACAACACCTTCCGTGTCGTTGTGTCCGGCCCCATGTGCCCTCCTACTTGCCCTTTGTATGCCTCTCTGAGAACACTTTCTACTTTTTCCTCCACAACATACCGTCATAGGACTTGGTTTGGCCCCATTTTATACAGTAATCCATTAATGAGCTGGAAGGTACAGCTTCTCAACACCAGTTTCCGTCTCTCGCTAAGTGGCATGTCCCTTGGGAACTGTGAAGTGGATAGATATTCTCCAATGTTTTTATATGACGTCGGTAAGATTGCAATGTGGAACAACTGCGCGTCCGGGAAGTCGTCGTTTACCCCCTCCAGCAGCTCTCCCAACTTGATTCGAGAGAGTTGATCTGCAATTACATGGCTTTTTCCTAGTCGCACAACGATTGTGAATGTAAACTCTTGCAGAAGCAACAACCATCTACTCACCCGTCCTTGTATAATTGGTTTATTCACCATGTACATTAATGTATGGTGATTCACATAAAACGTGAACGGTGTTGACAATAGGTAATGCCTGAACTTTTGTATGGTGTACACCATCCCGAGGGCCTCCCACTTTGTGGTGCTATAGTTTTTCTCTGCCCTCAACAACAATCTGCTAGCAAAATAGATGGGATGATCCAGACCGTTGTCGCCAAACTGGGCAAGGGTTGCACCAATTGCAAATTTGGAAGCATCCAGGTGAACGTGGAACTCCTTATTCCAACTGGGATACACCAAGATCGGTGCTCTGGAAAGCCTTGTCTTGAGTTCCCCGAATGAAGCATCATGTTCCGTACCCCACACATAGGGTTCCCCGTTCCGTGTCAGCCTATCGAGGGAATAAGAAACTTGGGCGAAGTTCTTTATGAACCGCCGATAATAACCTGTGGTCGAGGATTGACTTTACGCTTGTGGCGTCTGTCGGAGGCTCCATCTCTAGAATCACACGGTCCTTGTCAAGATCTGTCTTCAGTCCGGCCTTGCAAACTATATGCCCCAACAACTTTCTCTGTGGCACCATGAATCGGCACTTCTTCGGCTTCAGTGCCAGCATTGCCTTCTGACACCTTTCCATACACTCCCCGAGGGCCGTCAGATTCGTATCCTCCCCGTTGAATATGGGCCAATTGTCCAGAAAAGATTTGAAGTTTCCGACGGACATCTTATCAAAGATGTAGAGGATTATCCACTGGAAAGTTGCGGGTGCATAACAGAGACCGAAGGGCATCCGATTGTAGGTGTACACTTCATCCTCCACCACAAAGGTTGTTTTCAACTTATCCTCCTCCGCCATGGATATCTGGTTGTATCCGGAAAACCCGTCCATGAACGAGTATATTTCATGCCCGGCGACCTCCAAGATGGTATCCATGAATGGTATAGGGAACGGATCTATAATGGTTATCGCATTCAAGCACTTGAAGTCGACGCAGATTCTAATCTGGTTGGCTTCTTTCTTCAGGGAGATCACTATGGAGGACACCCATTGACTTGTTTGCACTTTAAAGATGATCCTTGCTTCTAGCATACACTCGATCTCATCATTTACCCTCGCTGCATAGTTTATGTTCATCCTATATGGCCTCCTCCGTACAGGTACGGCTCCAGGTACTAGAGGAATCCGGCGCACATAGTTTCGATGGTACGCCCTTGAGGTCTTTATAGGTCCACGCGAATACATCCTTGTATTCCATAAAAAATTTAAATGCGGTCGACTTCAAAATAGGGTTCCAGTTATCTCCTACAAGTATGTTCCGCGGGTTGGCCTCATCTCCAAGATTCATCACCCTCAGGGATGGTTCCTCGTACTTCATGGGTTTCTTTGTATCAAACTTGTGTGTGGGGGTTTCATTCACACCGGCTTCCCCTCTTTATATTCTTCATAATCCGGCGGGAATACTTCCTTGCTTGTTGTTTGCTCCACTTCCTCCACCTAGAGCATATAGCTATGGAATAATTCATAATCTTCCATCTGCCAATGGAAGAGTCCATTCATCGAACTTGCCTCGTCTTCGGAACATTCCTCCAACTCCAAACCCCTTCATCATTGGGTTCCATGCGGCTCCTCCCTTCGTCCATTCGACCACTCTCGTCGTCAGACTCGGACTTTGAAGAGGATGCAAGCTCTTTGCTCACCATCTGTGTCCTGAGGTCGATGACAAACTTTCGCCTCCCTTCTCCATTGTGTGGGTGTTCTTTTTCCAATTGTGTGTAACCCTCGCCGCCATAAGCCACCCTCTGCAAAGAACCGCATCATACCCCTTCTTATTGAGTGGGATCACAACAAAGTCTAGTACGAAGGATTGCGTGTCGATGGTGACTTGCTGCGCCATCAACGTCACGAGGGGTTTGATTCCCTATTCATCTGCTCCCAATAGGTTGAAAGTAGGAGGCCACAGTGTTGGTTTCCCAAGCTTCTTCCAAATTTCCTCCAGAAGGACATTTACCCCTAATCTACCATCGACGATGGTATCCATCAGGAGGTTCCCCAGAATGCCGATCTCAACAACGTTCGGGTGTTCGCCAGTGATCACCACCAGCAACATGGGATCCATTGCGGACCCGCCAGAAACATCTATGTGTTGGGTGGTGTTGGCACTTGGTTGGGAGAGAGTGCCTAGCCAGGTCGTCCTCAGTTGAGGCATTGTATGGAGGTCTTGAACTCTTATAGATACTTCCATGTTTAGCATTTGTCTCAATATGTTTTCCGTTGCCTTCAGCTAACGAGAAGTACCCGTCGTCTTATGTGCCTCCTTCCGAGCTCGCATCTCCCTTTCAATTTCCTCCCTTGCCTCCCATACCCTTTGCTTCTCCGTGCGGGGGTCCGGGTGTGTAGCTTGTTTTGTTTGTGCTCGGGTAATGGCCAGCATTCTTCCTTCCCCCATAGTTTCCTCTATGTCCAACCAGTTCACGCCAGGTTTTGCACAATTGACCTCCTCGTGGTCTCTCGGCCCGCACCATTTGCATAAATGTTATGCTGCCACCTCCTTCAGACAGTCTCAGGCGAAGTGCCCCCACT
Organism: Thuja plicata; assembly: GCA_018584345.1. NCBI lineage: Eukaryota > Viridiplantae > Streptophyta > Pinopsida > Cupressales > Cupressaceae > Thuja > Thuja plicata. The sequence goes on from MU223150.1 coordinate 383,958, forward strand.
AGCTACAGGCTTTGCATTGGATCATCGGTCGGCCTTTGGAATCGTACTGGATCCGGCTTCTTGTATTGTTATTGTTGTTATTATTATTATTATTATTATTATCATTGTTGTTCCTTCCTCCGCACCGGTTATTTCTGTACCCTCCCAATGATGCATTGTTGTTTGTTTGGGAGTTGACTGCCCTGCCCGATGTGGTTGGTTGTTCCAGAGTGAGAAGCACTTGTTGATTTCTCGTCTTCATGTTGTATGGGCATTCCTTAGTAGAATGTCCCATCAACTAGCATATGTCATAAAAAGCTTTTTTAGGACACAAGCCCTTCGTGTGTCCGTCGGTCTTGCACTCCGTACACCAGAGTTCTCCTTCATCTGTCTTGTTGGGACCCCCTTTCCTAGCTTTAAATTCTTTCATCATCCTTTACATGTCCTTCTGGAGGGCCTGCACTTTCTTGTTGGACTCTCCGTCACTGCAACTCCCTTCGAAAGAGTTGTCATCATTGGATGAACTGTCCTTGTCCTTCTTTTTGACGGTTTTTGTCTCGCTTTCCAAATCCATCGCCCTATTGTAGGCTTCATCATACGATGTAGGTGGCACTATCTCCATTTTCTTCCGGAGGGATTCCTTTAACCCCTCGACGAACCATCTTTTATTTAACCCGTCGGTCAGCTGGCTCTCCATTTTTCCCAACAGTTCCTTGAACCGCAAACCATAAGCTTGAACTGTGTCCTTTTTCCCTTGTTTTGTGCTGTAGATTTTGGCGACAATCTCATTGTCATCCCGCAACAGCCGAAATTCTGTCTGAAACTCTTTCTGTAATTCAGTCCATGTACTAACCTTTGTTTTGTCCATGTCGGAGTTGTTGGTGCCCAAAAATGTTGAATTGGATTTCCTATGGACTTGCCAATCCAATGTTTGGAAAACCAATTGTTTTTGGCCAACTAACGGGAATGATCGATTATGATCCTCTTCCCCTGCACTTCTAGCTCTGCAAGACCAAGGTGGGTGAACCTTTACCTTAACCACTATCTACTGGTTTAAGGCATTTTATAGCAGATAACTTGTGTACAGAATTCAACCGATCTCTCAAGATGGCAAGTAGGCTTGAATAAATCAAATTGCAAGCAATATATCATAAACTGTAAACTGAAATACTTTGAGTAATTGAAAGAATGTTTAGTAAATATGTAT
>MU223150.1:385807-400860 GCA_018584345.1 Thuja plicata
TTGGCTTTGGTTGAAAATCCAAAACACATCGTGAAAAGCTAAGATTTTTGCTGGAGATAGGAAATTTGATTTCCCGAACTGGGTCGGTTTTAGATTTTTAAAATTTGACCATCTTCAGCCTCTGTCGGCATCATCTTTGTAGCAGGTTAAAATTCCAACATTTTCTGAAGGCTTCGATTAGTTAGTTCTATTTATTTGTGTCATAAAGCTTCCTTTAATTTTTTTAGTATGGAGAAACTTGCTTCTTGATAATGGATTGGGACTTCTAAATTCTCAAAATTTAGGGTACCACCAGGAGTACCAGTCAATGGCTACTCCCCGCAACATGGTCGAAAATTGCCGTACCCATTCATCTTGGTCAGTAACTCCATTTTTCATCTAGATGGTCTCACACGTACGGCAATGGCGGACGAGATACTCCTCATCCCCGTTGAACTTCAGTAGTTTTTGTTTCTGTTACATGGTTGGTCTCCTCGCTGTTGTTGCTCGTTGTTGTCCCCCTCCAGATGGATTAGAGCCTACAGGATGTATTCGACTACCGTGCCCATGTGTCCCTCTGACACTCTTGGCAGCCCTGGTGTCCTCTCCCTCCTTGGCCTCTTCCTCAATCTCTTGGGTCTCCCTAGCCTTTGTGCGTGGTGTGAGAGACAAATCCCTCAACCAATGTAGGGTTTCCTCAAGAAGATCCAATCATTGTCTAGTCTCCTCGATTAGATCCTCCCTGCTCCTTCCCCCAAATCTGTGTCGATCACCTTCAGCCCGGCTACCTTTGCCTCCGTCGAGTTGCTCTTCCGCCAGTCGCCTAAGCCTCTGTCTCCTTTCAGCCTATTTCTCGAGAATCAAAGCTCTCTGAGCGGCTTCACACTCCTCTATGTATTCTCTTCTATTTTTATCTTTATTTAACAAATTGGGCATTAATTCTTCATGTGTGAATTGTAACAAACCATGATAAATATAAAAGAGCACGTTTTATTAATTCATCACTCTTGTACAATGTATGTCAACAATATGACAGAATCATAACAATGTGGGAGTGCCCTCTTTTATTCTCCTTTCCCTTCTGAAAATTTAGTTATTGCTTTGCCTTCGAGTCCCATCGCGCTCCTCCTCTTCTTGGCGGTTATTCTCCTCGTAGTTACGGAGGATTCGTTGTCATCGTTGTTCTCGCTCAATCTCTTCCCCTCGGTTCCTCTGGACCAGGGATGTTTGTACCAACAGGCGAGGGAGATGGTGCATCAACCGATAGACCGCCGGACTTATTTCGAGAGCGTTCCACACGACACCCTTCGGGACTTCCTCCTGTGCAACCTCTTTCCTTACGTAAGTCTCGATTGCCGCCTGTAGCAGAATTACAAAGTTTGACATCAAGGCGTGTTCTCCCTCATAAAGTTCTCTAGGTCTATTGTCATCCCTCCTCGTATCATTGTCGAGAGGTTGGCCCATTATCCTCCCTACGTCATTCAGTCTGTCACTTCCCAGGTTCGTACGGCAACAGCGCCAAATGTTTGCCTCACTTGGTAAACTAGTTAAATGCCAAAGGTAAATATACAAAACATGATAAAGATATGCCAGAGAACCAGTTCTTCTATTAATTCATCAGCTTCATATATACAAATGATTACAGCAATATCAAATTCCCCTCAACACCAAGATGCCTTACCCAAAGGTAGTACATACAATACATCTGGACCGAAGGGGTGCGACGCCAACCGTCGCAACTATAACCCAACTACCTATCATTCCTTCGGCCAACTAACTAACTATCAACGACACATAACAATATATTATTATTGCCGACAACAATATCATTGTGTTCTTATTGTCTAATTCTGTGACATTTGTTGACAACTGCAGAGCATAACTCTCATCCTTGATTGACAATAAAAGGAGACTCGCATGATTGACAATCGGTTTTATGAAAGCCCGCAATAAAAGTCTACCAGCTAATTATAATATTAAAATCAATAGTCAATGAAGATGATCGACATAATAAAGATGGTCGACAATCAATAAAGATGATCGACATAATAACCGTGTGATATGCAGCATCATGTAAGCAGCGGGAAAGATCAGCAAAGTCTTTGTTAATAAGTCAGCAATGCAACTTAAATCTTTTATTTGCCATGTGATATGTATCCTAGGAAGGGTTACTGAATATCTCACAAGTGTCACCCAATAGAGAGAAAATACGATTTTATCAATGCAGCAAATAATAGTTAATAATGTATGAGGTAAGATATGTTACTGATAGCTTAGTAAACATCCATTATTAATATTGGTTTAAGAGAAGGCTGGCTAATCGATTTTTAGGTGATCAAACAATTGGGTATCGGCTATGAAAAAGATTCTGTTTATAACAGCAATTTGGTAAGACGTAGACAAGCATGGATTAATAGAAATGATCTGCAATAATTAAGAAAACAGCAAACTCGTTGGTATCCTTTATCAACCCAAAAGACTGATCGCATGATCAGTTATGAAAATCATATAATCATCGATAATGATATAAGCCCGTGACTATGAGTAGACGGCAGCCTTTGACTAGTCACTAAGCTATTGATTAGCAAAGGATTTGTATATTATGATCGGTGATTATGAGAAGACATGATAGTGGTTAATTATCAGCAGTCACCAATTAGTAAGAGGGCTAATCGTCAGACATAAAGATAGCTAACAGATTAGCTAACAGATTACATATGGAGGAGGCGATTAATATAAAGGTAATAGAATACAGCGATCAGTAATGAAGTGGTGCGCTTTGCAATAAGGAAAGGAAATACTAATAAGACATGTCCCTTGGCATCGTGTCTTATCTTTCCAATCACAAGATATATGAAGGCATTCCCCATCATTCAAACATCATCATCAGACTTCAAAACTTATACACCTTTAATCCTTAAATGGATCTGCTCATTCGAGCAATTGCCTATTTGGCATAACTTGGTTGCAAGCATATAAGTTTAAATCAGAGACAGCACCATTGATTGCAAGGGAGGAAAGTACATATCAGACACAGCAACTATATCGCTATAGGCGATGTTACCTATCATATAGTGCATGTTTTAAGAGTTTATAGCAGAGAGTGATTCGCAATGCTATTAGCGATATTATTATATCTCATTGCATAATTGCATTGCCATATTTAACATAGCAGAGATCCTAAGAGATCATTGCACTTAGTGCAATTACCTCAATTCAGTTAAGCATACATTTAATTGCATATATCAGATATATGCAAGTGACATTGATAGTTGTCATTTTATATATAATTGTATTCGTCATAGTTTGCAGACCCGGACTCGGAGACTACTTGGGAAGCCCAAAATTTTCAACTCAGCAAGAACTCGCGAGAAAGTTGACAAAAAGTCGGGAAAGAGTTGGCAGCTTAGAATGTACTAAAAATTAAAATATCTCAAAGAAACATATTTTTTTGTAAAACTCAACTACAAAATGTATTAAAATAAAATTGACATCTCGAAAGAGAAAATGCAAAGTTTATAGCAAAAACATGTGAAAAATGCATTTTAACCAGCGTTTTACCTGTGTCGACATTTTTACACATGTTCTTTTGCGTCTATAAAACGTGAGAGTTAAACTTGTAAAAACTCACCCAACAAAAAAATTGAGAGTACTTGGCAACTCTGAGAGTACTCACAAAGTTTGCAAACTATGGTATTCATATTGTCAATTACACAAGTTTATTGCACAATCAGATATTGTAAATCTAGGGAATTGAAGTAATTGTCCCATAATCCCTAGTTATCCTAAAAAGGGACATTACAGATTAATGTTATAGAACTCATAAACAATTATTTACTAGAATTAATTTGACTTTTATCCATCACAACGCATGCATGCTTCAATCATTTAAGCAAACAAAAAACACAAGACCATTTTTATATCGCTTCCCAAGAAAATCATTAGGTGCATAAATAAACTAGGACAAAAACATACCTTCATTTTCACTTGAAGATGTGCTAAACAATCTCACAAGCTTGGCAATATAAAGACCTTGCAATTTTTCATTTCCTGTCTACAAACACAAATCTCTTAGATCTTCAGCTACAATCATCAAAAAACAACCTTTTCATTCCAACAAACCAATAAGTTTAGTTGTGATTAAAAATAATTCAACTTTAAAGAACGTGAACAACTTCAGCAAAAGTAAAAAAAAATATGAACATAAGGCCCATATAAATTCACATTTTCTCAACCACTTATGTCTGATCAGGCCCAAAAAAGCTGCTCATCATATACACTAATGGGTCAGGTAAATAGTTTAGCATTGTATGAAAATTTGCAAACAAATTTATGAATACTCATTTATTAATTTTTTCATAAATGTCTACTCAGATGTCCAAAGAAAACCAAACTAATAATCTCAGGTTAGAAGTTACAAGATCGCAATTTTGTGATTTAAGTGAGTAAAGAAAAGTAATCACATTCACAATGGAAAAGCAGACAGTGTAGAAAACCTGGCGTGGAATTCAAGAAGCTGAAACAGAAAAACGGAGGAAAAGAGAAAAGGATTCATCTAAACCACTCCAAATCTATAATCCATGTATCCCAGATATGGAAAAATGGTGGGCACACAGTTGTAAGATTGACCATGAACAAAAAGGTTTCTTCATAGTGACTTTCAATTCGGCTAAAGGAAAGAGGACATATATTGTCAAGGCCCAACGTCTATATAGGAAGGGCGAGACTGTATTTATGACTTTGGGATGAGGGCTTTGATACCAAATTAAAAGAGTCATCAGAAGGCATTTTTAAACAAATTGCAAACAGTTTAGGGGATTACCGCTATGTAGACATGCAATAGATATTAAATAAAGTTAGATGGTCGGGTTTGGTTAAAGTATGTTTAATCAATGTCTGTTAGTAGTAATTAGTTGGAAAACGGTTGGCCTCGAACCAACCTTTGGCTCTCTATATAAGAGTCCCGCACATTATTGTAAGATCTATTTTTTGGGTGAAATAGAAAGAACTGCAAAGAAATAATTAGACCTATCTATGTTGTGTACTCTGAGTTAACTGAGTATAATATGTCTGCTGGTTATATAGTGTTCCATTTATGTTCCATCTCTGTTCCATGCATGTTCCAGTTCTGTACCACCGTGACCAAGTAGATCCTATTGGCAACTAACACGCTACTCACAAAAATACCATTCTAAGTGATCCAGGAAGCATTGTTGAATGGTTCCAGCAAGCATCTCTATTCATTCCTTTGACGGAAATATCAGTCAGAATCATATGCAGTTATCATGAACATTCACATATTCTATTGAGTGATTCAAAAGAGTTATCAGGAAAGGAAGCAGTTGGGAATCTATTGGTTTCGAGGTCCAAAAATATGCAGGTGTGAAGATTTAAGAATTCAAGATTTCCATTCAATAGAAACCTATTCCCATGTGAACTGTCTCATGGCAAATGAATCACTATGTAGCAAAAGTTGATAATAATTGTGGCTTCCTTCTGGTTATACTGTCATTTTCCTAGCATGAAACCTCTCAGAGCTGAATATTGCTGCTGGAGTATATTATCGTGTTATTTAATTTGACCACCTACATCATCATTGGAGATGCAACTCTGATACCATAGAGAACCTAAGGAAGTGAACAAGGGATGGAACCATCATTGCAAGATAGTGGTGTGGGTACTTTATTGGGGAATATGCATGGCCTTTCCTGTCGTGGATACGAGGCTCTGTTATGGTACGGTTACCATTAATTTTTGCTCACAGGGATCCTCTTTGCAGAGTGATATGAGATTATATGCTGTTGTTGGACAAGATAAGCAGAGGCATTAGTGTAAGTGTGATTTTCAATTGTCAGAGATTCCTATCAACTTCTATATCAAAGTCCAATGAGAAAGGGACTATCGGCAGGTGCTACTTGTTTATATTTAATTATCAAAGACATTTATATGGGCATAGAGAAGCTGCTGTGCGAATGCACATATTTGTTGCATTTGCTTGTTGTCTTTGATTGGTTGACTGCCCAGTTCAGTGTGGGAAAATCAATATCATATTTTATTTTTGTTCTTGTTTTATTGAGGAAGAATGTTAATTTTGTTGAGTATGTTGTCATTGATGTCAAAGGTTGATGATCAAGGACGTATAAATCTCACAAGATTACTCAAAGTAATAGAAAATTGGTCGAGCTACTTGCTTGCTTTGTTGAACTGCTTGAGGTGCTTTGTAATGTCCCCAATCCCGCAGTAGGCCAGTATGGCGCTGGTTAGTCTATCTCCCCCATCCAGATAGGCTAAAGGCTTCTTTCAGAGGATGTCAGTCAGTCACAGGCTTCAGTGGGCGGGCATTTATTAATTGGGCTCATTTTATAAAATAAAGTCACTTTACTTTATAAAAAAGATATTATAAAGTCACTTTATGACTTTAAGTTACTTTATTTTATAAAAGTGACTTAAGTGACTTAAAGTAACTTAAGTGGACGTCTTTATCCCACATTGCTTAAGTTGTGGAGTTTCCCCTCACTTCGAGGTTATAAAAGAACAAATCTTTCTTGGGAAAAGCACAATGAAAATATTATAAACAAAGAATATAAAATTCTGGTTGCACTTGTGACTGGTCATATTTTCTTAAGGACTGAAACTCTTTGGAAAATCAGAGAAGTTGGACGTAGCCCCAGCATCTCAACATTGGTGGAATCATTCAGATTTCATATTTGAGCTTAATAACAGAGGCAAAAGGAAACAATCAATTCTGGTAAGGCACTCCTAAGAAGCAATGTACTTGTAAATCAGTTCTGAACTTTGCTCATACCTTACGGCAACAAGAAGGAATCATAGTGCCTTCGAATTTGTTATGAAACTCTCATAAGAGGGAGGCAGAGACTGATAAAGACATTCCAGGCACAGTCGCAGGTGATTTTAAGGAGACAGCATAGAGAGTGGTGTCCAGCACCACGTTAGTATTTTCCAGCATGTGAGAGAAGCACTGGTTACCGGGCGCCATTGGGAGTAATCTTTCAGCTGCGTGTTGAGTTATTGGTCCAGTAGTGGTGAGCTGTGAGTGTAGGTTGAACACGGGCTCTGGCATTAATCTTTCCCCAGCCACGCGGGCAGACCACCACGGGATAAGGCATTGCGTGAGAAGTGGGCGCATCGTAGAGTGACTGCAGACGGACGCTGTGTCCAGAACAGCAAGGGAGGCGGGTGGAAGACCACCATAGGGTGTCAAGGAGGGCCGTCGAGCCGTGCTGAAGACAGCAGCCTTGCGTGTAGACAGGGATAGTGGACGCCATCACACCAGCCACCTACAGCATCATTACCATCTCAGCGGGCAAGCAAGGACGTTGTCCAGGTAGTTTCGAAATTGGCTTGAGACTGGATTTGTTGATAATAATATATCGTTTTATGGATTGCAATGGTTACTTCATATGGTGAAACTAGGTTCAAATGTAATGTTAACCATTTGTGTTTATGAATCTTCCTATATATCAAGAACTCTGAAAACAGAAAGACCCGTGAACTCCTTGTGCTATTTAGAAATTCAGTGGTTAGAAAACAGCATATATGCATATTTCAGAATAGCGATTGGATATTAATTATTGGTCATATAACACTGGTGAATCTCTTAACGTGCAAACAAGAATATTTCAGCGTTGAAGCTTAGAAATAGGATAATTACAGTATTGTCTTCCAAAAGTCAGAACCTTGCAGTCGTTTTGTCAGTACAGGCCTAGACAGTATCATTACATGCTTGGTTGAGCTTCTTGAGGTGCTTCAACTCTTATTGTATGTTGCGGTTCTTTACCCGAAAGCGTTTTCCACAAGAAATTTAGTGTTAGCGTTTTTTGATGGTTGCTCTCTTTACGTTTATGTGGTTTATGTATTTAAAAGTTCAAAAGTTTTGAATTCACGTCCACCCCCGCACCCCGCTCCTCTCAGTATTTCCTGTGTGCTCTTCAAATTCAGACCCAAACTTAATTTTGGTTCTTTTGAAGCCTGTGTGTGGAATCCCTTGTGCTAAGTGCCATTCTTTGCAGCACACTTAATCAGGAAATGAATACTCATCCTCTCTGTATTTTTCTAATAATGAACAATAAGCAATTCACAGTTATATTCTGATTTTATTTCAGAAATTAATCTAATGTTCAGCTTGCATCTCTTTAGCATATTGAATGCATGAAAATGAATTTATTTGAACTTGGCATTATTTAATCATGCAATGAATTGAAAGCCAAACCTGCTCTTAGAAAGAACAAACAACACATGAAATTGTTTGACAAAAATACTTCCGATGAGTGTTGAAACAAATTGCAAAAGAAATTAGTGCAGATTAGTAGGGGATATTACAAGGAAATCTATAGAAGTTACAAGGTGAGCCAATTCAAACTCCAGTTCATAACAATGACCATTTGTGCCAGTAATTGCACAAGAGGGTAGGGCAATTGCAACACAAAGTGTTGCTTATTATGAGGGAGACTGTCACAGGAACCCCAGAGTTCAATATTGAACAGCAGGGAGTATGTACATAATGCACACATAGAAAGCATGTCAACATTGCTTTCCCAAGTAGCACACATAGGTCTAAGGAGAGTCTACATCTAGTGCATGTAGTGTGTTTGGACCAATATCAGCAGGACCAATTGTGGGAAGCATAGTTGAAAAACTCGGACCCCGCAATAACTCAGCTGACCCAAAATTTCCAAAAACTCAGGACTCAGCAAAAACTCATGAAAAAAATTGACAATAACTCAACAAACTTATCGAACATTTGAAAATATAATTTTTTTTAAAATATTCTTAAAAAATGTACATACACACCAATATTTGTAGAACATCAACATCTTATTTATTTTCTTATATATAAAAGATTAATTAAAAATTAAAAATAAAATACATATTAATACATATATTAATTATATATTAACATACATATTAAAAAGTGTGCATAACAGGTAGACTTAAATCAAAATGATGTCAATCATATTGATACTGCATTGGACAGAGCGGATGAAGTGGATTCTTCCATGAACATTCTTAGGTAGTTACTTCAAGTACTAATTACATATATAAATGCACTTGTAATTTTATTTTTATGGATGGTGTGATTATCCTTAAATTTACATTCCAAGCTTCCTGTATTATTAGTTGTGAATGGAAATCGTCAATGAGTGATAAGTGTCCTATTAAACTTTGAACTCATCTCCAAGCTGTGCCCAATAATTGAAACTTGTTTGCACCTTTATCAAAGCCCATGACCCTTACTAAAAATGACATATAATATAGCTTTTGATTATTTAATCAGACAAAATCTGATGCCACTGTTTGAAGAGTCCAGCAGCATTAATACTCCTCCATTTTCCTTCAATACTAAAAAAGATTGCAGCTGCCACTAGGAGATTATTCCACACATAGTTGAAACGTAGCAATTTCTCTCCTGTCACTCCCATCATGCCCTTTTCTGCCTCAGTCACAGCCTCCGTGAAATGCATCAGAGCTAATAACACTAAAAAACCCTAAAAAATGTGTGCTTCCCTTTTGCATCTGTTATTTGTTTTCTACAGCTGATTTTCTCTCAAACAATCACGTGATTTTTGCAATTTTTTCAATAAAAAACGTCGTGATTTTTCTAAAATATCAGCCCTAATATTATACATGATTAAATCATTTGCTCCTGCGTATCACAATATCTGCGATTTTTTCAATTATGAAAAAATTGGGAAGCACCTATTCTGTTTCTTTCATTGTCGACTTCTCTTCCAAGACATGGATCTACTTCTCAAATACCAAAAATAATGTCATCAGTAAGTTTAAAGATTTCAAAACATCGAGGTCTTCAGATCTGTAGACGGCAAATCGGCCGCAAGTAACTAAACAATACTTTGTTAGTTTGAGTAGTAATTGGCAGTGTAATTAGTTGTTACGAAAGGTTGTCTGTTGCTGACAGCTGGCAGCCTTAACCAACCATCAGGGACTATTTATATTTGGCTCGGAACAAGTTCATGTTCTTGATGTACAGACTTTACACTTGAAATGAAATTATATATCTTTCTGCCAATTGCATGTGTTTTACTTGAGTTGTTGTGTTAAATGTGTTATGTTTACATTACTGTTTACTTTATAAATTCATGTACTCACTGTAGGGAGTAAACATTTTGGTGTCATTGCCTGATCAAACCTAGAGATTTGAAAGAAGGCCAACAGGGGGGGTGGCAGAATAATGGGCTGCGCGTTCAAACAACTAGTGGTGGTAACTGACAGTGACGTCGAGGACAACAAGGAAGAAACCCGAGAGGATCAAGTGACAGAGGACTTGGTGTACGTGTGGGAAGTTTCAGTCGATTAGTACGTGTAGAGGGAGGCTCAGGAGAGAGCGATCCCTATAGGCACAGTACACGACGAACTCACGATACAACCTGCAATCTATGATCTTCTAGGTACTCTTACAAGGTTGTTGGTTCCCAATCTGATTGAACTACAAGAACAATGCAAGGAGAAGCAATAGGAGCAACATCAGCAACAAATGCTACAACGATACAAGGAAAGGAACCAGAGGGAGGAGGAAGAGCGTGAAACAAATAGATGGCATACCTCCGTCAATTCCACCAAACAATGCCCCTTCTGCCAAACAAAGACAGAAGAAGACGTAACCCAGGAGAGAGAGAAGAAGTATCAGTGAGAAGATCTCTTTGAATCAGGGAAGATAGTGAAAGGCAACAAGGGTTACAAAGAATCGTTGAGGAATCTCAAAGCCCGCCAGGAAGCAAAAGTCGAAGTGTTAGCCGAAGTCGGAGTTGAGAGAGGCGGGCACCACCGGGCGGGTAAGGCATAACACGTGTGTGTCGAGAGTGGGAGGAGATTGCCAAAAGCCTACTACTCCTTGACGAGGTAGGAGATCTTGTCGACTAGGCAACTAGTTCATCCATACAAGCAGTGTCGGACGAGGAAGACTCAAAGTCCACAGAGAGTAGCTCATCAGTGCACTCTGCACGTGGCAAAGACAACGAAGAGAGAAACCTCAAGAGTGAGGTAGCCGAAATATTCAAGAACACTCTGTTGGGCAATGAGAACTTATTCATATCAGAGGAATCAAGGATAGGGAGCCGGAGTCGAAGGCTCCAGGTACGAAGGAGTACATATGCGAGGGAGGTGACTAAGGTGTGGACGACACAAGTGGACATGTAGAAGAAACGCGGCCGAGAAAGGAACACTCATTTCTGGTCTGATACACATGATGTATACCGACCAAGAAGAATGGTAAACACCTGGAGAAGCAAAAGCTCCCAAAATTCACAATGGATGGATTGGAGGACTCTGTACGCCATTGTAGTACTTGTGTGACAATATGGGAAGCCAATGGAAAATGACCATGATTATTGGTTGAAGGCATTCCCTGCCACATTACGAAAAATTGCCATTGATTGGTACACAGACCTGCCAAGAGGGAGCAAAGCGACATGGAACCTAAACAACGCATTCGTAGAAGAATTCAAATTGTTAAGAGATGACAACGAAATACTGGCAAAAATCTAAAACACAAACAATGAAAAACAGAGAATGTACGAGCTTACAATCGTAAGCCCAAACAGTTACTTGGCAGGTTAGAAAGTCAATTAGTGAATGCCTGAAAAAGAGATGGTTCACTGATGAGTTGATCCCCTTGTTGCAGAAGAAGATGAAGGTGGTGCCCCCATCATCATATGTTGACACCAGCAATCGAGCAATGGACATCCAAAGCAAGAACAAAATGTCTCAAGGGAAAAATAAGACCAGCAATGATCACAGTACGGATGAGAGCTTTGACGAAGAGTCCACACCTGTACAAGCCCTATGGAGGAATATGATGCGGATGATGGAGCTGAGGGAAAAAAAGAAAGCACGAAGGAGGGTAAGGAGTTGTGGTGCATTGACTACAAAGTCAAAGGCCACACGAAGGTTAACTGTCAGAAAAAATCCTTTTCCAACATCTATCAAGTATTGGGACATTCAGCTAAGGAATGATCATACAACTTGAAGACTAGGAGCACACAAGTGCTCTATATCCAAGGCGAGCCGACGACACCACCAACCACACCACCAAGGCCACCCGCAAACTCCAATGCCTTGCTGAGTGGATACGACAACAACCAGCGAGGGCACAATAGCAACAGTAATACACCCAGAAATAGAATTCAATATGACGTGAAGGGTTGACCCAGGATCCAATACTGAAGTTACCACGAGTGGGGTCACTTCACGCAGGATTGTACAAGCGGGCAAAACAATCAAAATTTGTTGTCCAAGTGGTGTGGTCCAAGGAACAATGAGGACACTGACTGCATGAAACAAAAAGGGGTAAATATGTTGGACATAAAAAACCCCGAGGAGGTATCGGCAATCACCAGACTTCAGATGAAGAAAGCAACATATCCTAACCCCCGCACGGAGAAATAAAGACTTTGGAAGCCAAGACTGACATTAAACAGGCGATGGAGGAAGAATGAAGAACCTCACATGATGCTAGCAGTATTCCCTTGCGGTCGGAGTCTGAAAAAGCGATCATGAGACAAATGTTGCAAGCCACCATACTTGTACAGGTATCGGACCTTTTGGAGGCTATGCCACAATTAAAGGTGGTCATTACAAGGGTAATTGGTAATGACACAATCAATCAGGACAATGACAAGCCGACGAAGGAACAAAAGGACAGCCTTACCCCCGACCCGATACTACTGGTGGTGGGAGGAAACCTATCGTGGTCGAGATGGAGATAATGGGTCGAAAGCTCACAAATACCATCGTCGAAGGAGGTTCCAGTGTGAATATATTGCCCTCGGCAAGCGAACACTCTAGCAACCAACCTTCCATTTGGTAGGTGTCGACCAATACGGTATCAAACCATTGGAAAAAAAGGCATATGATTTTGTTATCATCCCATTGGAAAAAAAAGGCATATGATGCCCTTCTCGGAAGAGGCTGGTTGATCACGACAAAAGGAAACCACAAATGGAAGAACACACTCTCAATAGAAAGTGACGAAACGAAGTATGTCATCAACATGCGGAATCAAGCAATGAGTCAGGAGCTGGCATCAGACTCAAGAGTCTGAAGACAGAGAGTTTGACACAGAAGGAGGGGGGATGGAACCGAATGATGAGGGGATATTGGAACTTGGAAATTGCTCAAAAGTTGAAACTGGTTTCCTCAATGGGTTGTTCCACTGGCAGATGGAGGACTATGAAGTCTTCTACCTGGGATGTAATATGTTGGGAATTGAAGAAATTGGCGCAGAGAGTGATACTTTTCCTCCTAAGTATGGAGAGTACAACGATATGGAGAGAGTGGATGACACATTGGCCCATCGATTCAAGAGAGATAAGGCAATCAAGTACGAGGAACCAAACATACAGAAGGTAAACTTAGGAGAGCCAGATAACCCCAAGGTGATCTTGGTCGGGGATGACAAGTAGCCCATAATCAACACGGCCACATTGAGAATGTTCATGGAGTATAAAGATGTCTTTGCCTAGATGTACAAAGATTTGAAGGGGATACCACCGAAACTGTGTGTATACAGGATCCCTCTCATACCGAGTGCACAACCCGTACAAAAGAGATTGTATTGGATGAATAAAAATTATGCCACCAAGGTGCAAGAGGAAATAGAAAAAATATTGGAAGCAGGCATCATTTTCAAAGTGCAGACAAGTGAGTGGGTTTTGCCCATTGTTATTTCCCTGAAGAAAGAGGCAAACCAAATTAAGATCTGTGTGGAATTCAGATGCCTTAATGCAATCACAATCAAGGACCCTTTCTCAATTACTTTCATTGACAACATACTAGAGGAGGTGGTGGGGCATGAGATGTACTCGCAAATGGACAGGTTTTCCGGGTACAAACAAATCGGCATTGCTGAGGAGGACAATTTAAAAACCACGTTCGTGGTCGAAGATGTAGTGTACGCGTACAACCGAATGTCGTTCAAGCTGTGCAATACCCCTGCCACTTTCCAAAGAATAATATTACACATATTTAACATGATGTGAGTAGGCAACTTCAAAGCCTTCGTGTATGATTGGTCTATCTATCGTGGAAAGGAAACCCACCTCATAGCATTGAAGGAAAATATGGGAAGATGTTAGAGGGTGCGACTGGCGCTCAACCCGAAGAAGTGTAGGTTCATGGTACCGCATGGTAAATTACTCAGCAACATAGTATGCAAGGAGGGATTAGAGATGGACCCAGGCAAGGTAGGGGTCATCATGCAGATATAGAATCTAAAGGACGTAATAGCGGTCAAATCATTCCTGGGACACGTAGGCTACTACCGAAGATTCATCAAAAGCTTTGCACAGGTCTCATATCCATTGGACCAACTGACGAGGAAGGGTGAACCATTTGTATGGGGGACAGAGCAAGAAAAGGAATTCGAAGAACTTAAGTCCAGATTGGTGAGCACGCACACCTGTTGATGAGAGTTTTGTACCACTACATAACATATAGGACTAAACGCTTGATACAGGATATCAAACACTCAACCCTCTCTTGAAAAGTATATACTCACGAAGGACGTGAGGAAACACTCCAAGGTTCTTTACACCTGTGGATCCTAACTCAGTTATATTGATGTGATTTGCTGGTAATCACGTCGGCGGGCTTACGTTGTTCCTTCAAAGATATTGGACTCTGGCTATGATGACGATGGAATTTAGCTTTTCAATGTATATTCCCTTGATTCCTCATCCTTAACTTATATCACTTCCAACTTTACTCATCAAACTCTCACTACTAAGCTACTCACTGCCTTACTACTACTCCTATGGATGAAGAAATTAGCAAATGGACGGGGATCGAACCTAATGAAAGCTTACCAGCGGTGCTACCTCCATAGATGCAATGATTCAAGGGAAACAAGACTAGAGAACCACACAAGGCTTCCTAACGAGCCGCTAGGATGCTAGTGGCCTAGTATAAAGACCCCTATCAAACACTTGCTAACATCACCATGCAACTAACCATTTACTCTACTCTTACTTAACAACTTTCTTGAAATGAAATCTATTCTAAAGCAACTCAATGAAATCTAACTCTAACAATTGGAAGTA
>MU223150.1:407306-417729 GCA_018584345.1 Thuja plicata
TTCCCCTTGAAATTTCTAACTTCTTCAACGCTGGATTCCATCAAATTGCCACAAACACCCTCAAAGCCAACTTCAAAATTAGGGGGTCCCCAAGAATTGGGGCGATGTGTGAAGGACTTCACAACAACACCCTAGCATATCCCAACTAGGACAAAGAATTCTAGGTACATGTGGACACCTCTAACTATGCAATTGCCGCCACCCTGGGACAAGTTGGCTCGACAAGGTTGGATCACCCTATTTTTTTTGCCAATTGCCTACACTCGAGAGCCTAATGTAACTACACTACGACAGAGAGGAAGGCACTCGGCATGGTGAACTCCATACAGAAGTTTTGGCACTATATGTTGGCAACACCATACACCTACGTGGACCATCAAGCATTGATGTACTTGGTGAATAAGTTGATCATCCAAGGGAGACTGAGTAGATGGTTGCTCCTATTGCAGGAATTCACCTTCAACATTGTGGTACGGCCTGGGAAGAGTCACGTAATAGCAGATCAACTCTCGTGAATCAAATCGAGAAAGCCTCCAGAGGAAATGAATAAAGACTTTCTCAATGCTCACCTATTTCAAATTGCAGAATTGCCACCTTGGTATGAAACTATTAGCGAGTACTTATCGCCGTCCACATTTCCACGCGATATGCCACCAAGTGAGCGAAGGAAATTAGACGTGAAAAGTAAAACATTCCAACTTATTAATAGGTTACTGTACAAGATGGGGCTAGATCAAGTCCTCTAAAGGTGTGTAATGCAGGAGGAAATTTTCAAGGTGCTCAAGGAGTCACATGAAGGGTTGGCTAGAGGCCACATGGGCCCAAACGCTACTGCATGAAAAGTGTTGCTAGCGGGACTGTGGTGGCCGACACTACACACGGATGCCCAAGAGTGGGTACTCAGATGCAACACATGCCAATGGGCAGGCAAGCCACTAAAAAGGGACTTCATGCCATTGATCCCTTCGCAGCCACAAGAGTTGTTTGAAAGGTGGGCTCTCGACTTCATTAGACCATTCAAGGTGAGTAACATGCACCACTGTCGATACGACGTGGTGGCCACTAAATATCTTACGAAGTGGGCGGAGGCAAGGGCATTGCCAGATTACACTCAATACGGCTAGGTTTTTGTATGAACATATTGTAAACCGGTTCAGCATACCCATCCAAATTACAAGTGACAGAGGAGTACAATTTGTGCATCAGGTCATTCAGATAAAGACGGCAAAATTCAGGATATTTCATAACTTGTCAAGTCTGTACTACACTTGGGCCAATGGATAGGTTGAATCAACAACAAAAGGTACTAGTGTCAATTTTGTACAAGTCATGTGGATTGGAGCAGCAAGATTGGGAAGAGAGGCTCTTCACCATACTATGGGCATATTGTACCTTGTACAAAGGCCACCACAGGACACGCTCCCTTCTAGTTGTATAGACAAGAAGCCATGGTGCCAGCAGAGTACATCGTACCAAGCCTAAGAATTGCAGTGGAGAATCGGCTCAGGGACACAAAAAGTTTAAACGAACAGTTGTTTAATCTCACAAAGCTTGATGAACGACGAATGACAACACAATGGGCGATGGAGGTGGCCGAACGGAGACAGAAGTTTTGGCACGACAAACATCTTCAGCGGATGAGCTTCTCGCCAGAACAGTTGCTACCCAAGTACAACGGTCGTAACAAGCTCCAACTTGGGAAGTTTAAAGTCCATTGGCTTGCGCCCTATATAGTAAGGGAAGTGGGTAATAATGGAGCAATTAAACTCACCACCCTAGACGAAAAACGAATTAAAGAGCCAATGAACATATCTAAGTTAAAAGTCTATCAAGAGAGAAAGATACCCACTGTGGATATCATTATGTTAGGATATGCTACCCGTGGGGATTGGACTAATGGGCGTGATACATGCATTGAAGAAGACCCTATGATCCGAGATGAACCATACAAGCCAAAAGAAGATTGGGTTCCATGTAAGGAAGAGAGGTTGGCGAGAAAATATGTAGAGGGAATCCCAATCCCCATATTCATAAACATCTCACGAATGCATTATTTGGCACTTCGACAGTTTGGATGCAAAGTCGGGGACATTGGATATGGAAGGCACCAAACAAGGGGGTACAGTTCGGATGTGTTGCATATGATATTGATGAAGAGGCAAAAAAGCTAAGGAAGGGCAAGCCAAGGAACAGGCGACGAAGGGGCTGACACTTGAGGACAAGAACTAGGAAGAGGACATCGACTTGGAAGAATATGGGAAGACATTAGAGCCTCGACTGAAGATGGTAATCAAAGGGGATGACATGTTTATAGTGGAGCGATCATGGCAAAACGAAGATCTCATCAAGCACTATATTTGAGAAGGAAAGGAGCCTCCCCCACTACCAACCCCAATGCACTCTGGAAGGTAATCCCAAATCCGATGGGCCCACCTACAATTTGCGATAATGGAGAAGACGTGATTTGGTACCAACAGTACGGATGGCGGTACATTGACGAGAGCTATAAAGGAATTGGCCCAGCTCCCTTGGTAGATAACATATATGATTTAGAGTGCATGGGAACATGTTGTGACAACGAATGCTACAAGATGTCTTTTGTAACATGTTGGTGGCGCCATTCATCTGAAATTAAGGTCAAATCCAAGGAACACCCAAGAGGAATAAAAAGGAAGATGGAGGAAGGTGGCAAAAGAAGTATAAAATAAAAAAGCAGCCAAAAGTAAGAAAATTAGAAGACCAAAGGTAAAATAGTATTTGAAAAGGATGGGAATTCAAAATTTAAAATTTAAAAACTCCAAAGTAGGAAAAGTAAATGGCAAAAAACAATTTTTTTAAAAATTGGAGTTAGAAAATATTTGTCAAAAGAAAATAATTATGAATGCCAAGTCGGAAAAATTTGTCCTTTGTGGGAAAAGTGCAAAATTAACAATAAGGGTCCCATCTAATGCACTTTGGAAAAATATAAGAGGATGTGTCCAATTTTGTTAAAAAAGCTGGCAGGTAATTGGCATCGGGCTATTTGGAGAATCAGAGAAATTGACACTACCATCGTACGAGTGTTTGTCGTATGAAGAAAATTATTTGCACCCGCCATCGTACAAAGTGGATTATATGCAACAGCTATTGTACAGCAAATGAGTGACTTGGTTGCCATACGGGAAAAAAAATGTGGCCATCGTATGAATAGTAATCTTTTCCATGCTTTCCATTGCTTCCATCATACGGTATCTGCAGTGTCGTTCCGTCGTACAGAAGACATTTTCTTTCCAAACCACTACTGTACGGACAATAATTTTCTGTGGCGCCACCACACAAACAAATCCTTCCATTGCTGCCATCGAACAGACATTTCCTTTGTGTTATATTGCTACCGTACGAATCAAGCCTTCCATTGTTGTCGGCGTACAAACAATGTCTCCTACCGTACAAGAGCTTTTCAATATCTCTACTGCCATACAAAAATTCACACCCTTGCTACTGCCAAATGAACGTTTGCAAGCTTTGTCATACGTGGAGGGACTAGGCATTTGAATACTGTATGGAGGGAAGGACTCCAAATTGCCATACTTGGAAGTCGTACTATCAGACACCCCTTTGTCTTACAACCAAAGCATAACATATTGAAAAATTAGTTACAAAAAGACAAATGGGTATTAGTGACTTTCAAGAAACAAATAGTGCTTGTCAATTTTGATGACCTAGCAAATACATGAAAACATTATAATACTAGTCTGGCAAACAAGAAAAGACAAAGAAAGGAAACAAAGAGCAGTTCCAAGTTGAAGATATCAAGATCTCAGGTACAAAATGATGAGAAAATAATAGTAGATTCTCTCACTTGTGAAGGATTGAGCGGAATAGAATGTTGCACTTGGTGGCACGAAACAAATGATAATAGTGAGATGAATAAAGTTCACAGGCATGAAGAAGTAGATAAAGCAATACAAATGCCTATATTCAATATCAGTGAGTTTGAACAGGTGCTCAAAGCAATGGTAGTGTGCTATGATCGTCATGCACACTAAACCACTATTCCCTATGGTGGTCATCGCCCTATCACAATTTCATTTTAGTCATCAGAGTTCACACGAGTATTTGGGATGCCAACAAAGGGAGCAATAGTACCAAAGAAACCAACAAGAAAGATGACAGTCGATCAGAAGAAGCGTCTAATACAATTAATATGCAAAAACGACCTATCAGAGAAAGAATCGAATAGCAATTGTAATGAGCCTAACTTGTCCTCATCTTTAAACCACTCTAAATCTCGTCAAATTCAGAAATTTGGCATTTTAACAAACAATTGGCAGGCAACATTCATACTATTGCGATGAACTTGTGTAAACTTGCTAAGATCTTTCTTTGCAACATTCAAATATTTGATAGTAAATTTGTAATTATCTTAATTGCAACAGCACCTAAATGTAGAATTCTTTCAACAAATCATATATGTAATTGTGCCACTCATATATTGCCAATATAAAACCACTAACAGCTTGTCTTTTATTTATTATTTCTCATCCCCAATAATCAAATTTCCATTCGTATGCAAAGAAACAATTTACTCAACCATTCAATGACAGCCTTTTATATATGTCCTTAAAGGATGAATACATTTAAATAAAAGGGAACCTATTTAATGCTACTGATAGCCCACACGCTGTGCCTATGGGTGTAGACAAAACTTTAACTCCTCCCGCGAATTGCACAGTCGGCCTGCCCTGTGCCACGCGAAAGATTGTTGTCACCTCCATGCTCAGTGTTGTAGTCTTCACGCAGTGCTGGAGTATACGCTGAGGGTAGAGGAGATAAGCTCGCGCGGCTTGGTAATGTCGCTGCAGTCCAGAGCTATCCCTGTCTCTTGGAACCCGCGCGGTAACCTTCACTCGACAGTTTGTGACGTGAGGAAGGAAGACTCATCTGCCGCGGCCAGCAAGTATGCCCAGCAAACACAATTTGGTGATGGTGAGATTCCTTAGTAAATCGCACACCAATATCTAGAATTCAAATCCCCACTAATTTCTGATGTTTAAGTTCTGAGATACGATTCCTCCTCTCCTTCAACAATTTGACCTCTTAAGCAGGCCTCCGTTCAAATGTGATCAGACTTAAGAATTCTTCGATCATATACAACAGCACGATGAAGACGAATTGATCATACAACAATGATCAATCAGAGATTAGCTCAAGAAGAATCAGCCTTCGAGAAACTGATTTGACCCTTCAACTAGGGCTCAGATTATTTGGAACAATTCCCAAGAACAATTTCAATATTCAATATTCCATATCGTTTCTTCACAAATGAGCCTGTATTTATAATACCTTGGTCTCCATAGTTTCCAAAAACCATCATCAGTTAACTGCTCTTCATAATATAAACTTCTCAATCATTATTATAATAATAAAGTATTATTATTATAATAATATCGCCCTATTATTAATTAATAACATATTGTTAATAATTAGTACAATTAATTATCAAATATAATTCTGATGATAATTCCTGCAACACCTGCCATACTGATTGACCAACATGCTCATCACTGCACTGCCAAAAATGGCAACTGCCAAAAATGGACTTACTATGCTCATCATTGCACTGCCAAAAATGGCAACTGCCAAAAATCGACTTACTATAAATAGTAAGTCCCCAGCCCAAGAAACTGCACAACTGAATATCGTTTGGAGAATTGACCACTGCCGATATTGCCCTGTCAGAAATAGAAACTGACTAACTGACTTACTAAAAATAGTAAGTCCAGACTTACTAAAAATAGCAAGTCTGCCAACTGGGACCCTCAAAACCCTGCATTAGCTCACGAGGGTCGCGATGATCAGCTGACCGAGTCACTGCCACAACCTGCTAAAAATAGGGTCATCACAGTCCACCCTCCCCAGATTGCTTGTCCCCAAGCAATAACCAGAACAAGGAACATCACAAACCACCTGGATCCCACAGAAAAAGGTATACCCTGCTACTGACATAAATTGTAGGCTCTTGTAGCATCACCCAAAATACAAAACGGATAACTCTGTAGAGAGACCCCAAACAACCGCTCACCCAAACTCCTGCACTGAATCTATCTCTGCCCGGATCCCGAAAGAAGTGTACTTCAGGATCATCAAAAACCAAGATGTATGGGAGACTCGAATCCCCTATATACTGAACTCCCCCAACACACCCAACAAATCTGTACTGAATGTGTAGATCCTCTGCACAACAATGATGACTACCTCTGTACCAAACTGTACCCAGGCCTGGATATCCGCCCACTGTATAATCTCTGTAGTCACAGTAACTCTCCAAGTCACCCGCTACTGACTTGCAGCCAAAACTTCTATCAACTGCTGATGGCGAGAGCCCATCCCATAACGGATGATAACGACTGGGAGCCAATCCACATCTGTGTGCCATCAACTCATCAACATGTGAATCGAAGGAAAAATAATGAGCACTCCTCACCATGTAATGACGATAAAAGGCTCTGCTCTCCGTCAAAGGCTCATCATCCCCTAGTCGTGAACCCAAAGATGGCTCCAAGCTCGAACTCTGCACAATAGGTTGGACAGGATCCTGGGTGACCCTCTCAACAAACCCAACCTCAAACTCTCTGTGAGGGAGCATCGTAGTCAAAGTACCTACAATCACTCTCACCAAACACCGGATCGCGCCTGTACCCTGGATGAGAACACCCTCAAAAGCTCGCTAAGATCCCTCACGAATTTCTGAACTCTCAAGAAGGTGATCCAAGAATGACTCCGGCTAGTAACATCTATAGGAGGTAGCATCCAACTGCTCCCCTCGGAACCATAACTGGTCATCGTGTGACTGTGACGTAGCCAACTACCCATCATCACCAGCTATGCGCTCACCAACAACCGACTCAGGTGATACCATGCCTCCCTACTGAGCAATCAAAGGAGTAGTGTCATGAACAGGAACACTAAATGTTGACTGGTCCACTGCACTGCCTACAACGTCCTATACCGTATCACCTAACACAATGCTACCAACTAAAGTATCCATCCCGACCGGAATATCCACCCCAAAGTCTGGCACACTACAACCCTCTACTGCAGTGCCTAACTCAACTGCACACGTATCCGATGGAAGTGAACCTGTACCTCCAACGCTAAAATCAAGGGTGGATGTATCCCCAATGCTATCACATCTAACAACCCCAACTGTGGACATCATCAAATCACCAAACACCACAATATGTAACTATACAGGATCGGGTGCTAGTGTAGACTGAAGCTGCTCAAGTTCCACAGTCACCTCTGCTAACTGAGCCTGAGACTCCTGAAGAGCCAATCGAGTGCTCTCTAAACCCTCTGAAGTCGTCGTGAGCTCCCGAGTAAGCTCACTCACCTCATCCTCTCTATCCAAGAGTGCCTCATAAGCTGTACTCTCCCACTCAACTAGGTGATCTCGGTCAGCTACCAACTGAGAATAATCTCTGCTCAGAATCCTGACAGCCTCCCGTAAGGAATGAATCTCTGCTAGGGCCAAGTAACAACCACCAAGCTCATCATCCATAGGAGAACCCCATCCATGAATAGCTAGCAGTTGCTGAGCAACATCAAAATGCTCAAATGTGGTAACAATATCGCGCTCGCTAACTCTCAACTGGCTAGTCACATGATGACTACGAATGGTCGGTCTTCTATGCAACACCTCTGGCATACTGTCCACACTGCAGCTGGAAGTGGTATCCAAAGTACGCCTCATAAACACTATCCTCCAGTGTGCTGCCAATTGAACGCTGTGAACTGATGGTTGAGCTCACGTCCTCCAACGGAGTACCAGCATCTGACACGTCTCCGTCGAACTCCTCTGTACATGAATAAGCTGTTGTAGAATCTATCTCCTAACCACTCTCAGCTGCCTCATCCTCTGTAACCTCTGGGTAATCCAGATGCTAGGACCGATCTGTACTCTCCAGTAACTCAGGGTCCTCTCCCAAGGTCTGCTGCAAACATGGCTCACTACTGGAGTCATCCTCGGGAGTCATATAAGTATCGGAAGCAACCCCAGATGCTAGCAACGGCTCTACTTCTTCAGGTGTTCCTGGCGGAACCTCATCTAACTCTGTATCAACCAATGGATCTGGGTCATGCTGGCATGAGTCTGTGTCTACCGTCTCGAACTCAACACTAGTGCCATCATACGCAGACTCCGTGCTCAAATCATCACTACAGGAGAATACTAGCATCTCTTGTACTAACTCTATCTCGAGACTACCGCTATCCAGATCTGTACAATCTGTCTCCATCCCCTCAAGGCAATCCTCAAAGGTGGTATCCTTCTGGAAATCTGAACTAGAGTCACCGTCTGACTCGATAATACAATCTGGTGTGGCACTGACATCCACTGCAGTCGTCATATCCTGATGTATCACAACGTCATCCACACTACAACAAGGCAGCTCCTAGCTCTCGCCTACCCTATCTGAGAGGTGTGTTGCCTCTCGCTCCGGTACTACACTACGACAGCTAATATATACATCTCCGATAACAAGTCCATCAAGAAAAACTGGACCATCAAAGGGAACTACTGTATCAACTGTATCTGCACTAACTGCAGCAACTACTCGGAAAGCCTCGACCGGCTGAAGCTCAGTACTGCAATCTACTACTAGTGCTGGCATGTCCATCTGATTATCATCAGATACATGAGTAGGTGTCGTACTATATACTAGTGGGTCTACATCTCGGACACCTGTCGGGGAAAGCTCAAGCTTCCTGCCCTGCAATCTCGATGACGGCCTACGGAAAGCAGAAACCATGTACCTTGCTGCCCTATCTATGGTTTCTGGATCTGACAGATTTGCCGCCATCCTCTGCTGATGAAGTCTAAGTCTCTCCATACTCTCCATTAATGTATTCATTTTATTATTATTTTCTGCACTGCTATGTCGGCTACCGTAGCTAAACCGCCTGTATCTGTCCATCTCAAGAGTGCTGATCACTCTAAATATATCAGTAAATCTGCATTCATAAATATTTTCCTACCCCACAGGATGGCAAGAAAATAGCTCTGATACCACTGTAATGAGCCTAACTTGGCCTCATCTTTAAACCACTCTAAATCTCATCAAATTCAAAAATTTGGCATTTTAACAAACAAATGGCAGGCAACATTCATACTATTGCGATGAACTTGTGTAAACTTGCTAAGATCTTTCTTTGCAACATTCAAATATTTGATAGTAAATTTGTAATTATCTAAATTGCAACAGCACCTAAATGTAGAATTCTTTCAACAAATAATATATGTAATTGTGTCACTCATATATTGCCAATATAAAACCACTAACAGCTTGTCTTTTATTTATTATTTCTCATCCCCAATAATCACATTTCCATTCGTATGCAAAGAAACAATTTACTCAACCATTCAATGACAGCCTTTTTTATATGTCCTTAAAGGATGAATACATTTAAATAAATGGGAACCTGTTTAATGTTGTTGATAGCCCACACGTTGTGGCTATGGGTGTAGACAAAACTTCAACTCCTCCCACGAATTGCACAATCGGCTTGCCCTGTGCCACGCGAAAGATTGTTGCCACCTCCACGCTCACTGCTGTAGTCTTCACGCAGTGCTAGAGTATACGCTGAGGGTAGAGGAGATAAGCTCGCGCGGCTTGGTAATGCCGTTGCAGTCCAAAGCTATGACTGTCTCTTGGAACCCGCACGGTAACCTTCACTCGGCAGTTTGTGACGTGAGGAAGGAAGACTCATCTGCCGCGGCCAACAAGTATGCCCAGCAAACACAAGTTTGTGATGGTGTGATTCCTTAGTAAATCGCACACCAATATCTAGGATTTGAATCCCCACTAATTTCTGATGTTTAAGTTCTGAGATACGATTCCTCCTCTCCTTCAACAATTTGACCTCTTAAGAAGGCCTCCGTTCAAATGTGATTAGACTTTAGAATTCTTCTATCGTATACAACAGCACGATGAAGACGAATTGATCATACAATAGCTATCAATTAGAGATTAGCTCAAGAAGAATCAATCTTTGAGAAACTAATTTGACCCTTCAGCTAGGGCTCAGATTATTTGGAACAATTCCCAAGAACAATTTCAATATTCAATATTCCATATCGTTTCTTCACAAATGAGCCTGTATTTATAATACCTTGGTCTCCATAGTTTCCAAAAACCATCATCAGTTAACTGCTCTTCATAATATAAACTTCTCAATCATTATAATAATAATAAAGTATTACTATTATAATAATGTCGCCTTATTATTAATTAATAACATATTGTTAATAATTAGTACAATTAATTATCAAATATAATTCTGATGATAATTCCTGCAACACCTGCCATACTGACTGACCAACATGCTCATCACTGCACTGCCAAAAATGGCAACTGCCAAAAATAGACTTACTATAAATAGT
>MU223150.1:423115-435681 GCA_018584345.1 Thuja plicata
GAAGGGTCGTTTTAGGGTTGCAAGGAAAAAAAACAATAAAAAAAGCACTTTTTAACTATTCTGGGCCCACTTTTCATTTGTTTAGCCCGCGGGTCCTTATGGATTCGCCCGGGTCCGCGCGGATCCTCGAGGATCCTTGAATCCACGACCCGGTCCGTGATGGATCCGAGCAGGGTCCGTTTTTAGACCTGTGGATCCGTCTGGATCCGCGGGCCACGGATCCATCCGGACCCACAGGCCAAAAACCGGACCCTGCCCGGATCCACCACGGACCGGCTCGTGAATCCGGACCCGTAACGGACCCGGACCCGAATCTGAGGTGTTTGGCGCGAATCCGGCAACTAAGGTATATTCTGCCCCGCTTTGGTTTCTGTCGTCTGGTAGACAACAAATATTTTTTTGGCGGGGCAGGGGGCTGATGTAAACAGAAAATCTGTTGCAAGTAACTAAAAGAATACTTTGTTTGAGTAGTAAATGGCAATGTAATTAGTTAATCCGAAAGGTTGTCTATTGCTGACGGGTGGCATCCTTAACCAACCGTTGGGCAATATTTATATTTGGCTCAGAACAAATTCATGTTGTTGTTGTACAGACTACACATGAAATGAAATGATATATCTTTCTGCCATTTGTATGTGTTTTACTTGAGTTGCTATGTTACATGTGTTATGTTTACATTACTGTTTACTCTGTAAATTTGCGTACTCACTGTAGGGAGTAAACAAGATCAATCAATGGGGAAGAGTGTACCTCCAAAGTGTTTGAGCCTTGAGGGTTTCTGCAAAAAAAACAATAAAGATAGTCTATAGTTTTGTACACCCCAAAACAAAATGGGGTTACAGAGCAAAAGAATCAATTTATAATAGGGGCTGCTAAGACCATGATTCATGACCTGGACTTGCCCATGTTTCTTTGGGCAGAAGCATGTCTTACACTAGTCTGTCCAATATAGGTGTCCTTACAAGATGTGGAAGATAAGACACCAGAAGAGGAACTCAATGATGTAAAGTCAAAGATGAGCCATTTTCATTCTTTAGGTTTCCAGTTTACATCCATATACCTATACAGAAGAGGACAAAGTTAGAACAATTCAGCAGGTTCGATTTATTTTTGGGTTATAGTGAGACTCCAAAGGCCTCCAGGGTCTTTTATTCTAGGAACAAAGCAAAGGAGTTAAATAGAGATGTAAAGTTTGAGGACGAATTTGCATCCAAAAAGGAAGGACCATGAGATCTTACCAATGATGAAGAATGAGGAGCAAGAAGCTCCAAAGGTTGAGCCTAGGTCTCCAAAGACACCAATCAATTCCAATTCAGGACAGCAACCTGTATATGAGAAGGGTCAATCTTCAACCACTTCCAATTATGTCAAAAGACCTCAATGGTTCACACGGAGATTGTGATGTCCCCAAATTCAGGACCTAAAAGTAGATAAGAGATTTCATACGTTTTAATTGAAGATTGAAACTTAAGAGCCTCCACCATTTGTTGACAGTAATACAGAAGTATTAGAAGGCAGAAAACGTTGTTAGGAATCATCTAAAACAATTAAAACACTGCCTAGTGATATCAAGTAAGGCTCAGACATCTGGAGAGATACATGATGACTACATTGGCCATCTTTAGGCTATCGACTAAATGTATGAAACGAATAATCGTTACATGATCACACTTTAGGGTATCGGGAGGAAGGTGACGTGAGAAGATATGGCTAGATACAATAATCAAGACAATGATTGCATGGACGATAATTCAATGTCTTAACAAGGAATAGTGATATGGATACTACATACCTTAATATCGATTATGGCAATCCTAGAAGTCGTCGGTTATTTCCGCTATCCTGAAAGACTAAGTCGATAAAGCCATGCAATTTACAAGTATTGACACCTGGGATTAGTCAGTGATGATGAGAAGAGCAAATCGTTGTTAAAACAATGACATCAACCAACGGTAATATTAAATATTAAAGCATCATAGTCAATAGCAACATCCATGATAAAGAAGACAATTCAATTGATCTATTTAAATAATCAGTTATTGACAATAACGTTTCGAGCATAAGATCGATAAATATCCATGAAAGATAGATCGAGAGTGCAAATACCGTAAAGGCAGAAAAGTGTTAATACAGCAATTAAGAATTACTGAGCAGCCACGTAAGCTACAGTGATAAGGGAGTCGATTAGTCAAACCAACAATAGACATCGAATAAAGCAAAAATAATATTTATCAACTAATTGGTATGAAGACGCATAATTGGACCACACTTGTTGTTAGGCACCGACTATGAAGAAACTAAGAAGTTATTACTTAACCAACACAAAGATTGCTACCGTGAAGGACTAATTACCAATTAAGCTGCCAACAAGAGTAAGTTTAAGAGAACAGATTTGGTCATAAGGAGGTGAGATTAATTAATCAATTAATGAGAATATCTATTCCCATTAGTTGCAACCGATCAATCCTGTAAGATATTTAATAAGGATCAAATGCTCACTCAAAGCAATCATTCATGACCTCTTTTATATCTTATCTATTTGGATTCGCTCATTTCGAGCACTTGCCTTATTGGCATAATTCGGTTGCAGGCGTCTAAATATATATTAGAGAGCACGATTGTTGCAATCACAAATTGTTAAGATCAGACAAAGCACCATTGTCATTGTTGCATGAGTACATTCCATATTTGAGATAGCAACTATATCACTGAAAAGCAATATTAACATATCAGTCATTGCAAGAGTTGAAAGATCATATCTGAGATAGCAATTTGATCGCTATAAGCGATATTGTCATACAATTCATTGCATAATTATTATCATTCATATCAGATACTGCAGTTATCAATATCTTATGTACATATTGTTCTCTG
The DNA here is from genome assembly GCA_018584345.1 of Thuja plicata. Lineage (NCBI taxonomy): Eukaryota > Viridiplantae > Streptophyta > Pinopsida > Cupressales > Cupressaceae > Thuja > Thuja plicata. The sequence goes on from MU223150.1 coordinate 425,990, forward strand.
AATAATATTATCATTTTCAATATATTTATCTTTTCAATTGCATAATTTTAACATTCATAAGTAGTAATTCATGGTAATATTTGAGGACTTAAATGAAAGAAATGTCTTGCAATTTAAATTGTAAGATAATCACTTAACAGCTTGTTTCGTCCTCCTGTGAGCTGACAGGTAGGCAGCAATCTAACATGTGAGTCTACCCACTTTAGTGCGCCCAGCTACAAATGAATATGGTGCCTAGAAGTGGCACCAAGGGCCTTGCGATCCCAGGTCCGCTATGCCCGCAATTTCTTCTTGAACCTCTGCAAATCTCCTTAGGTCTGTTGGAAATGAAGAGGAATATATATAGCAAATAGTAGAGCCCTTCGCATATGAATAATCACAAGATAGGGGAATTCGTCCTACCTTGGTCCAGGTCTGAGTTTGATGTCTGTGGACCTGCGTGCACTCGGGCAGCAATTCATTTATCCAGGCATGTCTTTCTCCTTCGATCAGCACCTTAATATAGGCACCTTGTGCCGGGCTAGGGAGGATAGCCGACCTCATGTCGACTTAAAGGCAAAATAAAACAAATTTGTTCAAACTAACCAATCTAAAGAAAGATAAGTCAGCCCAAGACCCGATTAAAGGAATTTTAAATAATTCCATTTATTTAAAATTTCTAGTTTGTTAAAAATTAACGATAAGCAAAAAAAGAGTGGGTGTTGGAGAACACTGCTTGGGCCCGATGTGCCTCTTCTCACATCAGGGTCATTAGGCCCTTGTTAAAGAATGTTTTAAAGAACACTAAGGTAATAGTTCAAGAACAAATGCAACTTTAGCAAAAGAAGGGTTGCACTATTTGATCCGAAGTGGGCGAATGGCAAGAGCCACACATCAATCAACTTCCTCATAGTTTCAAGGGGATCATTAGTGCTCCTTAAGTCAATCGACACCACCGATGACTGAAAAATTCTGAGACAATGTGCAACATGTTAAATGAAGTGTATGCAACATGCTGAATTAAGGGTTGATGGAGGTAGGTGTAGAGAATGTTGCACAAGTTGTGACAGACAATGCAACTACATATGAGGTAGTTCTAAAACTAATTGAGGCAAAACACAACATATGAGTTGCTGAAAGTAATTCAAATTTCATTTTTTAATATAACCTTTAATTTTTTATTTTAATTTGAATTGTTGATATATGACATGTATTTTTGTACACCATGTTAGGTCGAAACACAATTTGCATCTCACAGTCATCTTAAGACAATTTGTGAGGGTGTGAGATGCATTGACTGATATGGTTCCTAATAAAAATATTTTTAGAAAGTGTTCAAAAGATCACTGTTGACCATTAGAACAAGATGACCATTCCCTTATATTTGTATTTTCTTTGTTCCCAAAGTATTGTAGCAAAGAGATGTTTTCCTTGCCGATGAGGGTGGCACCATATAGAGACGAAGAGGTTGCTACAAGACTATAATTAGAAGAATATGTCCACATATAGATATCCACAGTGTTGTCCTGAGTGAGTATAGTCACTTCATATCTTCAAGGAATCATAATATTTGCACTCTTCAAGACAAGTAAAAGAAAGATGTTCATCAATGGTGATGCATATATGGCCAAGACTCTATTTACTTGCAACCTGTTGTAATTAAAGTCCTCTCTCAAATATATATCTTTTATTTTTTAATTTTCTCTTTTTTTCATTCACTGCTATTACACTATATATTATAATGATATAATGTTTTGTATTTATAAAATTGTTGTATGCAAATTCAACAAGTTGTGAGTTCTTCAGCTGAGCGGAATTGGATTACATTCTCCAGCCACTCGATTAAGCAATACCAATTCAAGTGCAAAACAAGCTAAGCATTTAGCCTTCGTACACTCAAACCTTCATCTCTTGTCAGATTAGACACCTAAATATAATGAGGAGGTAACAAAGAATTGGGATCAAAGTCCTAAGTGTGCCAACTTAAATGCTATTGCACGACTTGCCAAAGTCTTGAGGCAGCTTTTGCTCATGAAACAGCTAGTGGGAGTTGCACTCCAATTGATTGAGAATAAGATGTTGACTTTGATAATTTTGAAGAGCAATATGAAGACTTCAAAAACTCGATCATAATTTTAAATTTTCATTGTGTATTGACATTTTGGTTTCACAAATCATTGAATTATGAATTTATGAGTATTTTCATGAATATGAGGTATTTAAATATTTTGTTTATTGGCAATTATGAGTATCATTGATTTAATATTTTAGAAATTTGTAATTTTGGATATATATATGAATCTGCACCTGTACCCAAGCGGGAAAAATTATTGTTGTACCATCATACTCAATACCCAAACCAAAACCAGTAACTTAGACTAAAAACAAAGTGAATCTTCCTATTGGATAAAGTAATGTAAGTCTGGTCCCTTTCTCTTATCCTACACCCTCAATATAGGTTGACTAGTGTACGGCAAGCTAATGTGAATATTTTCCAATACCCTTGACTATCTTAGACACTTAAAATCTTTACTTAAGTATATATTGCACAATAAAATTTGTTATGATTTGCTAAGCCATATAAAAAGAAGTAACTATGTCTTACGAAGAAATTTTCTGATTATAAACTAGTAATGCTTGTTGGTGGGATCCTACTAGGATCTGCTTATTCTGCTTTGTGATTAAGAAAAAGAGAGTTTATACGAGACTAGTTCAATTGTATCTCAACCTGGAAAACATGATGTTGTCCACCTATGTTTAAATTGATTTCAATTAGAGAATTTGAATTGTTCTTGAGATGGTTTTGCATGATGAAAATTAAAGAATTGGAAAGGTGTATCAGTGTTTTCTATTAAATCCACATGCAATTGGGATAGATGTAGGGGTTTTTTTGGCTCATCTTTCTGTTAATGAATTGTAGCTCCGATCGGATTATTCCTATCAATGAAATCAAATGCATAAGTGGCCTATCGGCCTTGAGCATTTGATCTCTATCTTTCTGTATTCTGCTATGATTTATCATAATACATGATTAATAAATAGTTAAATAACAATCATGTGTATATATATATATAATATTGTACATGTATATTATTAAACATACATATATACATGATTGAAATTGAAATTGATATAACTATCATTAATCATTATAATGATATTAATCATGTTGTTGATTTTGTTCATACCATTAATGTTAATCATACTGTTAATACTAATGACATTGTTGAAATTATTTTAGCCATGCATTGATATTGAGTATCGATATCCACATTGATATCGATATCATACTATGCTATGAATGATAGTGTAATATGATATTGATATCATATTGATTAAATGTTGCATTGATATCAATACAGTTCGATAATGAGTATCAACCTTGTTCAAATTGTAATACGAATCGATATTAATATCAATGGTAATTAACAGCAAACACACTTTGATTAATATTAGTTTGTGGTTGGTGAACAGACATGTTTCACGTAGAGACATGTCCCTACGGGAAACATGTCTCCACTCATTTATATATATACTGGAGCCAATATGACTTGGGAGGTACCAAAATCGATAAGTGCTAAACAAATCTCAGCAACATATATATATATATATATATATATTGGAATTGTTGAATCAAGTATCTATTGGCAGCATTATATATACAGTTCTGATCGGTGCTACAATCTCATTGTATTGAAGCATCTCCTCAATAATATTGATATTAAGAATTCTGCAGATTAATATATATTCAAGAAGAAATTATACAGACATTGTGATCAATATATTATATAGAAAAATTAAAATTACTATAACCTCTAAATCTGATAAATCTTAACACTTTCATTATGACTTTAGTGAAAGTGTGATATACATAATCATTTATTGGTGTCCATCATATTGCCTGGTTAATAATTATTGTCAATGTTTCCATGTAAATGGAGATAATGCTCGTGTTAGGTTGTCTAGTTCTGCATGGTATGATTGCATATATCATGATGACTCTACTCTTTATCACACACTGTTCTCTGAGTCTATTTCATAATAGCTTTTCTAATTTGACACTAATGTTGAAGAGAGAGCGAATTTTTATATGGTCAATGTGTGGGATGGCATAAAAGCCTTGGTTGGATAGTAAAGCACCTCAATGATGCTCTCCCTCTCCTATCTATACCTAGAATGCACTTCTGGGTATTGTATGCTTGCATAGCGGCATCAAACTATATTATATTTACTACTCAAGGGAGAATCATAGCTGTAATCAATTGTGGATAGCTGTTGTATTTACCAAGGATAGATGAGATAGCTGTTATTTAGATTCATTCAGCCAATAGAATATGTATGTGTCTCACATCTCTTGATACATGTTACTTTTGGCATTTTGTTCATGTAATTGTATACATAAGTTGTTTTATAATATCAACATTATACGAATTTGGCAAATATGATCGTATGGCTGTACTTTCCAGCTATTGGAAGAATGTTTTGAGGATTAATACCTTTAGCATTTACAGGCTATATTTCAAGTTAATTTTACTGTCATTAAAGCTATAATTCAAGTTATTTTTACTGTCATTAAAGCTATAATTATCATTTCTCTGTATGTTAACAAATCCAATTTATGATTACAATAGCTTTTTAGTTTTCTTGTATTGGTAGGGCCCAGGGAATCAGCGTGTTTTATTAATTCCCATACTCAGATGATGATACCAGTTGTGTGCATTACTTGGATAATCAGGAATAGTTACAAAACTCCTTGGCAGACAATCTAGCTTTTGCCTATTAATATCATATGTCAGCCAAGCTGCAAGGCTACTTTTCATAAAGGTGGCTTATAAGCTTAAAGAAGGTGAGGTTTTATGAGCAAGAACTAGTTATGCTTGCTTTTTTTTTGTGAACATTAATAAGTCTCTGCCTCTTGGTGCACAGGATCTAGTTTTTCTGGCTTTTGTAGGGAGAAACATTCCATTCAATCCTGTTGTTAAGATGATGTAAAATTATGCTCTTGGAATATGATAATGGATGCATTCCTCCAAAACAAATCTTAAGGTTTGCAAAATTGGGATATCATTTCGTTTTTAAATTGACCCTCACATTTATTAAAGAACATAAATCCAAGTACATGCAAAATTGGGATGTCATTTCATTTCCAATTGACCCTCTCATTAACTAAAAAACAAAAGTCCAAGTACATAATGGAAAAGTTTTGTCCAACCAGTATATATAAATTGAACCCACCTGAAGCAGACGTTCTGCACCTGAATCTAATTGTGTGAGATTGACAAGTAGCATGGACAACAATTGAATTATGCTTGTATCTACTTTGCCCAAAATCTCCATAGCTCTTTCTATTATCCCAATGTCAACCATTTTTCCTGCTAAAGCAATCTCTTGTGACAGATTGATTAATGCTTCAAATACAGGTTGTACAAACTCCTGGAATATTTTTCAATAGCAGACAAATGAATATTAGATTTCACCTAATAGTCTCATAGGGCACAAAATCTTTGAAAGCCAAAAATGTAAAATCAAGAAGATCTACAAACGCTACAGATTATCTGATTATGTATAGAACAATATATGTAGGAAAACTTATCATACTAAATAAAACTTCATAAAACCATAATTATGGCTTCAGCAACCTACCTAATAAACATTCCATTGAACCAAAGTATTTAACAATTTTCTGAAAGCTAGTTTAGCCTGATAATATTGAAATGAGGGCAGACCCAATTATTGATCATATTATCCAATGTCAACAGCTTAAGCTTCAGCTACTCAGTAACTTCTAAATGCATGCAAGGTATGTCTTAGCTGCGTAAATAATAGTATTTCATCTGTTTAACCACTTCCAATTCTATGAAAAAATGTAAATCATGAACATCGGAATCTACAAATATATGCTGATTTTTTGGCAAAAATTCATGTGATGCCTTTATCAGACTCCATGTTATAATATATTAACAAGCAGCTAGGTTGAGTGTTTCCGATTTTGTCATATGAAGCATTCATGTTCTCCACATGAAGAGCAAAAAATGATAATCTATGGAAGATTTCATGGGAATACTGGCAATGAACACAAAAAGATAATCTGTGGAAGATTTAGATTTTCTATGCCAACTAATTATTATAGATAGAATAACAGTTGGATTCAGGGAACTAGTCAAGAGCTGACTAAGGAATTAAAATAGAAGCTTCACCCATTCTGAAGCTAACCCTAATATGTTCGAATCTGGTGGTAATGGAGAGACAACACATGTTTTCGATGGTAAGGCCGGCACTAAGGGTGTATTACATAATGAAGAATAGCAGTTGGCATGGATGTCAGAGATGGGCCCACTGTTGTCTGGGCTTAATGCCCCCATGAACCCCATTATGCCTAGTAAACATGGCCATGTGGGAGGTTGTAATGAAAACAATGCTTGTAGGGCTTACCTCATCTTATGCTAAACAGAATGCAGTAGATGAGGACACACACAAAGAAGTAGACGAGAACGCATCAGCAGATCTAGCGCATAGAATGCAGTAGTTGAATACGATACCTTGTCCAAATGAGCATCCAATTCTTTCTCTTGGTCATGAAGTCTTTTACGAATAAGAGAAGTTCAGGAGAGTATTAACCTATGTATTTAATGTTTTATGGCAAATATTAGCTGATCATTATACCTGGATTACAAAAAAATGATTAGAGAAGATTCAAGGTACAATAGAAATATACCCAAATGACAAGGAATTTTTCGTTTTGTTGTATCAATTTTCAAACAAAAGTCAATCTTTATATCATAGAGAACGGGTATTTATTTTGGGAAAATAATATGTTGCTGGTCAAGCCCTAGTTTCTCCCTTTCCATTTGATGATAGAGTCTATCTCAAATATGCTTGTCTAGATCAATGATCCTTAGTGACAGAGTTCGCAATAGAATGTAATCCCCTTCAGAATTTGTAGGAAATAAAAAAGGTAATATTCCAAGGGACAGCCCTGCTACAAGGGAAACATCTCTTGGGTGCATCCCCCAATTGAGAATGCCAAGGAAACAACATGTAATCTTAGGAATGTCAACAAAATAAAAACCACTGACTTTTTTAGATTTCCTAAAAACCCTAACACCTCAATTGTCCCTACAAGCCTTCTCAGAATCAAAAAAATAAAATTTATCTCTATCTTGCATATCATTTTTCATATCATGCTTTCTCATTTGCATTTTTGTCATTTCTCAATTTCTGTTCATCATAAACAGCAGTGACATCAAATGTTTATAGCAGGTTTTCAGCACACTGTTTACTTTGTTGCAAGTTCAGTATCACTAGTACAAGCAGTTTTTTCATCATTTGTCTCCTCCATCTACAGTATTCTTCAGTATCACTACTATACATCAGTTTGATAACTGATAAGAGAACTCAAACCTAACATTAGGATTTTCCTTTAGCCTTTTTGCTTGTAAAGAAGAAGAAAAGGTTACATGTATGTGTAGACACAAATTTGATCATTAACATTTGATCAAATTAAATATTAATTAAATTATTTGATTATTTGATTAATGTCCTGTCTTCTATAGTCCTAGGTAAATTAATTTATTTAATTTAGCTATAGTCCTTGATCCTATTTAATTAAATAAACTTCTAATTTTATTTAATTACATGATCATTCCAATTTCCTCCAATTTTAAATTTAAATTAATTCAAAATCCCCAAAAACCCCATCCACTTGCACATTCCTAAAGAGCCTGCTTGCATCATTAATCTCTCATCGGTTTAAGCAAATCACATCATTTACATAATTAACCCCTTCCTCCCACTTGGAATAAAAAGGAATTTAAAATTACTCCACTCATTCTCCCTCCCATCACATCCTCCTATCTTTCCCACTTGCCCTCTAATCACCCTTCATTAAGCCTAACCCACTCCTCTAATTATGTGCACACCTTTAATCATAAAAATTAGGAAAATGGGTCAACAACCCCATCACATCATGCACATGGGCTCATGTACTTGGGCACATGGGCTTGTCCCTTCATGTTCCCAATTCCTCAAACCTATCCTCAACCATTGATCTTTTGAATCAATCTCAACTATCCATTTATCTCATCCAAATCCTATAAATCCAACCCTTCACCTTTTTTATCCTCCCTCACCCATTTTATATTTAGAGCGTCGTTATGCTACCGAAATCTTGAGTGAGCACACATCCAACACTACAATCTTGGACAAATTGTTGCATCAAGGAGACTACGAATTTCTACTTGTGTTTGCATTTCTTGTTGTTTTTAGTCTTCTTTTGTCCAATCTTGTATGTATTTATTGACTCAAAATGACTGCATGCTATATCTGTAGATAAATAACCTTAGGCGCCAATGTAGAAATGAATCAAATGGCACTCAAAACCCCAAAACATGCCTCCCTGGATACCAAACGTCACCTTCTACAACCCACGTGACTTCTCAAGGATGGTACGACTATCTAAATGGGATGCCAAACGCTAAATTCTATGAGCTGCAATTCGGTAGTTAGTTGTTCCTTCACCTCTGCATACAATCTAATGTAATATCCCTTGCTAAATGATGAAGAAAGATGATTTTTCTACTGAAGGAATATTGTCAAACAAGTTGCACACAATCTGAAATACACCATAAACTGATTGCAAACTGGATATATATATCATATGATAAGCCATACACATTAAATTTGCATCACATAGAAATTTGGCATTTTGTCAAACACTTGTCATACAACCTCTATGCATGCTGGTCTGATGTTTCAATCTGATTTGATTTCCTTAGATGAGAAATGAATGTGTCTTAAATGTTTGCAATAATATCTCAATAATGATTAAGAAAAGGACAAGAAGCATTGGAAACTACTCATGAACAAATTCTGAGCATATATCATAATTTTCAACATGTAAATATACACCTACAGCCAAGTAACCTTTTAACAAACACTTGGCATGAATTAAACTCAGCTTAATCAAGTTCCTTGCAAATGAACAATGCTGAAAAGTACAGTTCAGATTTCAAGTAGAAACTAGATATCTTGCACCTTAAAACTCTGCAGACACAGGAAGAACAGTGGCAGCCTTTCTTTTCCAACACAATAGCAATAAATTACCAATGATATACCTCAGCATCAATTGGAATATAAATCTGATCAAACTTGAATTCGATCACGGCAGCTAAGTGCACAATTCACCATGTAATTTCAATGATTCAAAGTGCTTGAAGGCAAAGAGAAAATTGTTCTCCTTAAACCCTTGAAGATACCACAGCAGAAACTCACAATGCAAATTAATTTTCTCCAAGTTTCCAAAAAAGCTCTCATAAGAGTCTTTTATTACTTTTTGAAAGAGGTCTCACACTTTTCCAGCCAATGTGGGATAAATGAATTTGCTTCTTTAAATTATTCATTTACTCCAAACTTAATAAAATAACTTGGCTTAAGCTTCCAGCAATAAATTAAAAAAATGGCCCCCTTCCATGATGACTCAACCCTCAACTAAAGTGAAATTATAAAGTTATATTATAACTTTATAATAAGTCATTTTAATGATATCATAATAATTTGGCCACCAAAATAATAATAACTCCCAAAAAATTTATCCTTTTAATGTGTCGTCTGAAACAGGAGTCTCACCTATTAATTCCCCATGTGACCAAATGCACTTTCCAAAAATAGAAAGGGTCCTTCTCGATCAACCACTGGCTACTATAAATAGTAAGCAT
>MU223150.1:491239-506168 GCA_018584345.1 Thuja plicata
TTAAAAAACTTGTTAATTCTGAATTTAGTCTTCTAGGTTACGGCATATTTGGACTAAATCGGGTGAGCCAAAAAAAGCTTGCTTCAGATGGTTGTTTCAACTTAAAAAACTTGTTAATTCTGAATTTCAATCTTCTAGAAATCTGTGAATGGTGTAATTTGCCTGAGAATTTTGAGCATTTGTTCTTGATGTGAACTTGCTTTCTCTCTTTGGTCTATGTTTCTTGGTAAGTCTATTGCCTGGGATTGTAAAGATGGTTTTAGTTGGTCTGAAATTCTTGCTGGTTATGTGCAATCTTTTTCTGTGGAACTTAACATTTTTTGGCTTGCTTTTACTAATGAAATTTTTTGGCTTATCTAGAAAAAGAGAAAAGAGGAAGTTTTCCAAGGAAAAAGAAGGTGCCTTGCTGAATTCAATAGTGAACTCGCCTTGTTGTGATACAGGTTTTGTACGAGTTGATGAAACAACCACAGAAGTCAAGGATCATCTACAAGCAAAACACCTATCATACAAAAGAGATAAAGCAAAGATAATATGCTCTATAACAACCCTAGAATTCTATATTTGATTGCACAATAATGAATTGGGATACATTACAATGAATGAATGACTTGTTTTATAGAAAACAAGAATATTAAAAATACCCAAAAGCTAATTCAAGCTAAAAATAGCAAACTAGAGCTAGATATGCAAACTAGAAGTGCATGATATGCACAATGTGCAAACTGGAGCCCAACTAGACTAGACTAACCTAAATTTAGGCTCAACTAAGTAAACTTAAGCTAGAGCATGAATGTGCAAATATGTGCTCAATTATGCATGAGAATATTCTTGAGCAAGTGCACAATTAATTAAAGCAACATATGCAAATGTGCTTAATGCAACTAATATGCATGCTCTAACAAGTTTCAGCTATCTTGGACATTCCTAAAGACAGATTTATGATTTTGCTTAAAAAGGTCTTATGATAGTGTACAAATGAAAGATCAAAAGTGCTCATTTCTTCCCGCAGGAAGAGATAATCTGAACAAGGATGAGCTTGATATCTTAAGAGATTCAAGGCAAAGCATAACATTCAGAAGCCCCCAGAAGTGGACAAGGTCAGATCTAAGCATGTTAATAAAATTAGTTACCAGTCTGTGGGGAAAGATGTTGACTCTGCTGATATGATGGAGCCTCCAATAGGTACCTATGAGTGTGATTATTGCGAGGTTAGCAGTGATGTTAAAGGTTGCTGAGATATTCTCCATCACTATACTGCCAGGATAAAAGGCTTCTGCATGTTATGTATCTTGTATATGATGTAAATGTTTTCATGTAGTCTTCGACTTCTGTGTATCTAGCTTCAGCAGGATAGTTTCTAGAATCTCGTTATGGTGGACTGCTGGAACTCTGCTCCTCATAATGTATTTTCTCTGTTTTGTGCACTACTTTAGTATTAAAAAAAAAACTAATAACAAAATAAACTCTAGTCTACTTGCCTTGCTTTTGAGAAACCTAGTTTATTTTCCAAAAATACCCCCATAAACACTTTACGTTACCAAGACATAAGGATAACTACAAATCCCAAAAAGTGCAATAACTTAAACCAGAAATTGTGCCTGTATGCACAAATTCCGAAGAGTGCAGAACCAATTACTACCAGAAAATGCTCCTGTCTGCCCTAAAGTTGTAAGAACTCAAGAGACGAGGATATGCACCGTACTCAAAATGTGCAAGATCAATTATTCTGGGGTGAATTCCAACAAGCTGTGGTCTAAGGGCAATGGAGGGGATATATAAGTGAGTGAGCCAGGTTCAAGTCCTCCCACAGCAATAAGGCGGGGCTCAACTCTAACGACATGTGGAGAGCTAGTGAGATATTGATTATGGGATAAATTATTTCGTCCCTATGTTTATAGACCTTAAGAATACAAGCAAACCTTACATCTGCTGTATTAAAGGTCGCCCATAACCTTACCCATTATTTATCAAACAAAAAATTACTAAAATAACTTATTTAAAACAAAAAACTAACCTGCGGTGAAGGAGACGACAAGAACCCCACCAACTCTTCTACTTCAGTCGCCATCGTTATTGGTAACCTCCAACTTGCAGTCAAAACAGACGCCCATGTAAGATAATCTTCACTACTCCAACACAAGAATTTCCATATTACATGAGTACTACAGTCATTCCAATAAAATGTAATAAACTGAAGAGGATCCGTAATTGATTCTAGATAACCAAACCCAACTGTCCCTTATTATATCATGACAACTCCCAAATTCTGAATAATGTTTATAGTGCGACAAGGTGTTAGATAATACTATAATTACAGGGGAGTCACTGGTGTGACTGGAACCTGTGACCAATACTTTCTAAATATTTAATATACCTTTTAGCACGAAAGGGCTACCTTCTCAAGGGTTCGTTTAAGTGTGAATCGTAATTGGTAATTTATTCAAGATCTCAAACCGTAAGAAACAATATCACTAATGGAAACGAAATGTCGAGAAATTCTTACAGTTTGTGGCGAAGCTGGGTTGAAGCGGCTGTGCACTTTGCAGAGGCCAAGTTAGTGATGGACTTCTTACGTTCTCAGCTACCTTCCGAATTCTTTTAACTGGGATGGATGAAGTTACAAGAACGTTGAAGTTCAGACAGTTTGAAAAGCAAATTGAACAAGTACGGATAAAAAAAAAATTGAAAAAACAAATAAATTGAACAAGATCCTTCTCTCATGTGAGTGGTTTTGGACAGGTTCTCACAATGGTACAAACTTCTGTTCTTGCCAAGCGCTTGGGTGAGGCCTCTTCCTAGTCTCCACTTTAATGCCAGCTTTCATATTTTAAAGTTCATATGGAAGGCCTCTTACCTACTACAAAACAAGAGAACAAGAGACGTACTCTGCCTCAAAGTTCCTACCAATAAAGTGGGAAGGGAAGAGATAAGATAAAATAAGATAAATTTTTAACTTCTACGAGGCTAAATATAGCCTATGGGACAACTAGACAACTCAAGCTAACTTCAATAATTCGACTCTTTTCTTGTGCAAGTTGATGATGAGCACACCTAACTTCTCAATGTACTCCTCGTTGAATAGGTTATGCAGCTATCAGATAAAGTATCCGCAAATTTGTCCATGTTATCCTTGTATGCATCACATTCTAAAATAAAGTGATGTTCAGTTTCCACTTTCCCAGAATTGCAAAACATGTAGACTCTCTCTTCCCAAGCCTGCTTTGGCCTCTTCCAATGCCCGGTCTCACAGTGGAGTTGATGAGAGTTAGTTCTCAGTTGAGCAATAAGAATTTTAGCTCTCCAAGAAATGTTGGCCCCTATTTACGATTTTTGAAGTTGATCACATGCGGGGTTGAACTCATTGATATAATATATTTTCTTCCTTCCAAGCCCATTTCCCCAATTTCTCTTGTAAAATTTCTCCATAACAAAGACTTTTATTTCTTTGTTATTTGTGGGGCACATATTGAATTGGATATGTCATTTACTCATCCACTTGATATTTTGTTGCATCCACGTCTTTTTTCGTTTGCACAATATATCGTTAAAGACAATGTTGGGTCATCTATCTCCTTCCATTTTTTTTATTTTTTTTTAGATAGCTTATGAGGCGAACTATAGCAAGTGCCTCGATAGAGGCAACGCCCATTTCACTTAACATGATATCATATGGGACAGTGCTTTGATTTTAAATTTGCTTGTGATCAAACGCTTTTGGATTCCCTCGATTTGCTTGCATTGTGTGATTGAAGTGTTGTTGGCCCATAAAGAACAACCGACAGAACAAAAAGACCAAACAAGGTTTGAGTAGTTTTCCAATCCCAAACCTCTGCTTCACGAAACCTATTTTGAAGAGCATAAAATATCTTCCATCCTCCTAATGTCCTTTTATTTCTGCAACCTTCCCATCTTAGATTTTTGTTGAAGTCAATGTTGAGATATTTATACTCCGCAACTTCCTCAAGAACGCTGCCACCAAAATAAAACTCATGTTGATGTTGTTTTTTATTATCAGAAAAAAAAACCATGACTTTAGTCTTGCTAATATTGACCTACATCCACATCGTTATGCAAAAGCGCTCAAGAGAAAAAAAAAAATGTTCTTGCAAACCAAAGGTAGATTTGGCAATCAAAATGAGATCATCTGCATAGAGGAGCAACCTTATTACAAATTCACCCAACTGGATACCCTCCCCATTTTGCATGTTTAACCACTCTTCAAGTTTATCGATATATAAGCCAAACAAAGTAGGAGATAGAGGGCAATCTTGTTTGACCCCAATATCACTCCTAAAATATTCTGAAATGCTAGCTAAAGTTCTGATTTTGACTTTCACCTCTTCATACATCCTATGAACAACAGCTCTGAGATGCATAGAAATCCCCAATTCTTCCATCCTAAGCCAAATCTTGTCCCTAGGGATAGTGTCAATGGCCTTTTTTAATGCCAATAAAACAACAAAAAACCTCCTCCTTTTCCTCCCACCCTTTTTCAATAATGTGCCTTAGAGTGATATAGTGACCAACTGTCGAGTGTTTTGGCCTAAATCCCACTTGCCCTTTCGCACGTTTATGATTTTCTTCTGCTTATTTGTTGATCCTATTTTCTATCATGCTGCCAAAAAAATTTGCAATGAGAGGATTGATCATTATCTTCCTGTAGTTGGAGGGATTATTGACATCACCACTCTTAAAAAGTGGTATTTGTGGGGTTGATTGTCCAATCCTTAGGAAACCCCTTTTGGCTGATATTGTTGAAGATTTATGTAATGTGTGGTGCAAGGGTTCTCATACCCCACTTGAGATGCTCTTCTTGAAGCTCAACTAGGTCTTTTGCTTTACCAACACCCATGTTCTTAATAACCATCTCGGCCTCCTGTACGGTGAAAAGATTTGTTGTATTGTTGACTAAGGGTGGTCGGTCCGCCTCACCTTCTTGTTCATAGAGTTTCCTAGCATAATCAAACCATTGGGTGGTTGTAATATTATTTTCAGTTTGCTTCTTTCTTGGTTGGAGTTCTTTCCAAAAAAGTTTGGGGTTATTTTTGCCCGAGAAAATTAGCTCCTCTCTCCTTGTGAACATAAAATTAGTTTTTTTCTTCTTTACGGTATGCTTGTAAGCTTTAATGTCAAGGTTTGTTTTATTTGACTCCCTTAGATTTCCTAGCCATCTTGCATTCCTTATCGAAGCACGCATTAGCTGGAAAACATTTTGTTTTAGATTTTCTATTTTTTGTTCTCTTGCACTTTAAGAGAGCCTCATGGATCATACTTGATAATGCATGGTTATTAACAACATGCTTGTGCATATGCTTCCCCCTACAAAGTCTCTCAAGTGTAGCCCTGAAGATGTTACCATTTTCTAAAGTAAAAATAATTCTACCTTGAGAAAGAGGTTGATGAGGGCATTGATTTTTTGCCCCAAGTTGCCTATCCTCTGCCGACAACATATTTATGTACAACGGTCTATGATCTGATTTGAGATCCCATATGTGTTCCCCAATTACAACTTCCTCAATTCTCTCATACAAATTTTGTGAACAAATTGCATAGTCAACCACGCTTGCTCCATTGTAGGTGTTGCAAGTGAAATTGTCCGACTTAGACCATCTATCCAGACCATTGCAAATTATTAGATCAAAAGCGCCACATAAAGAGGAAGAATAATTTGAATACTAGCGACGGAGGGCTCTGCAACTTGATGTATGTGGTTGCCCTAGTCTGATAGCAATTAATGTTGGATCCCCGTTCTGTCCCCTTTATCTCTCTATTCTGGGTCAAGTTATGGTCTCACAATCTCCAGGTGCATATGAAAAAGGAAGGGTTAAGACCTTCAAGCAAGCGTTGAGGGAGGAGACTTTTATCCCGCCAGGTGCAAAGTTTTTCATCGATGGAGTGTGGAACCCTGGAATAGGAGATGGAGCCGATGCTAGAGGTAAGAATTCTACCTATGCTAATGCTTGTATTATCAAACCTAACGCTCAAATGTCCATTGCTATAGAGAAAGAAAAGGATAGTCTTAGAAACTCGACCATCTTCTTGGCAGCCCAAGACATCAGTAAACCCTCATTGAGGACTTTCCTCAATGATTGGCTCCATAACATTTGGGGAAATAAATTTGGTTTTCATTTTTCTTTTCTCCGTATGATCCAAAAAGGACTTTTTTATCTTTTTTAAAAACCCTAACTCCTTGAAAGAAATCGTTACTAGACAATTCTAGAAAATTGGCTCAACTAATTTTAGGGCTCTGCCTTGGTCCCCTGACATTGTCCATAACGAATTCTTAGCCCTTTCAAGCCCTCAATGGTTGAATGTTTTCAGCCTCCCTCCTTTCCTATGGAACATTATTCCACAGGCCTTGGAACCCTTTGGCACGGTCCTCAGAGTCGATAAAATAGATGTGCTTCTTCCTCATACCAATGCCAGGATATTGATTACGATTAACCCGTGGATTGGCCTCCTAGATGAGATTGTATTTGATCTTGATTGCCAAACCTTTAATTGTCCGATTTCCTTTTAAGGGGGTCTTAATTCCTGGTTCCTATGCAGATGAGAAGGGCACATGAGACATGAATGCCCCTTCTTAAATAAGAAGAAGAAAGCCCCTACACCTTATGTTGGCAAGAAGGGAGAAAAGGTGGATGACAATCCTGGCTCCCATCCTAAGACCCTCTGAAACTGGGAGGTGGACCCTCTTGTCTCTTCAGATGCTCTCAAATCCTCTCTAGATGCTCTTAGAGCTGTCTTCAATAAAGATTCTTATTGTATTCCTTCTGTTGAAACTAACATAGAGGATTTAAACAACCTTCCTTAGATTAAGGATAGTGATTTCATATTGGCTCTATAGAGTACTAAACCCAAGCATAGCACTCAGAATGCCCAGCAATTTGTTCTCAATAAGATCAAGAAAATCTCAGGGCACAAACGCAGAGAGAGTAACCCTCCCAACTCAAGAACTCCTATGGTAAGACCAATCCTAGACCCCCCAAGCAAGGATCTAGCCTAGATAAGGAGAATGAGGATGGTAAGTATAAGGGGTCATCCCCAAGCAATAAGGCTCATGGTGGGTTGGATGTTATTAGGGAGGCCTATGATACCGAAGATAAGTTAAACAATGTTACTATCACCATCATCCCAGCCCCCACATGCCTTCCAACCACCCCTATAAAGAATATTTTTGCTCTCCTAGAGGAAGGCCCTATTGTTGTAGAAAACTCCTCGTCTAAGAGGATCTCAAATGAGGATGGCTCAGAAGAGGGTGAGATTAGAGAGCTGGAGATGGCTATTGTTGAGTACCAAGTTGGAGTTCAAAGTAACTTTGCATTCAATACCAAGAAGAAAAGTAGAAAACCTTTGGCTGGAAAGGCTGACGTGGTTAAGTGTGAGATGGGGGATAAGGATGAGAGAGAGGAACCCAAAATCAGGGGGAAGAGAGGCAGACCACCCAACAATGTCTCCAACATCAAACCATTGAAGATTCAAAAAAGGAAATTACCTAATTGTTTTAAGAGCTTCCAAGCTTCTATGGATGCTAACTCCTAAGAATATCATGTATATCATATGCGCATCTTGGAATGTGAGGGGATTGGAGTCCCCAAACAAGAAGTGTGTAGTTAAGAGGTTCATTAAAATGCAGAATAGTTTTTATTTCCTTCTCTTACAAGAAATTAAGGCAGTGGGGTTCACCTTAGAGGTAGCCCTGAAATGCATATGGCAAGATGCAAAAATATTCCATACCAATCACCCAAAAGCTAAGGGGGGTTGTGCCATTTTGATTAACCCTAGATGGCATAAGATGATTAAAGATTGGGGCTGCTCTCCATGCAATAGAGTTGGTGGGTTATTCTTAAGCACAACGAGTTCGATTTTGGCATCTATTCATTCTACGCACCGAAAGACCACTTTGACAGAATTAAGGTCTGGGATTGGATGTGTGGAATGAAGGATATACCCTGGATTGTTGTTGGGGATTTCAGCATGGTGGAATCCCCATAGGATAAAGGGAGAGGATCTAAGATGGAGTGGAAAGGTAGTGAGAAACATTTCTGATCTAAAATGGTTAGCAAACTCAATTTGTTCAATCCCCTTGATGGGCAGAAGAGGGAATTCAAAGGGATTTGGCACACTTGGTCTAATTTCCAAAAAGGTAACAGAAGAATATTCTACAAATTAGACAGATTTTATGTTAATAAAGATCATCTAAGTTTTAAAAAGGATGCCAATGGTGTGAGTGTTAAGGTAGTTTCTTACATTCTATCGAACCATCACCCTATAATTTATTCAATTTTCCAATTGGGTAGCACTTCACACCCCAATAAGAGTACTAGCACATTTTCCCTTAATACTACACTCCTAGGAAATGAGGAGATCAAGGAAGCAACCCTTATGATCAGATGGTTCAACCATGAGATAGCAAACCATCAAACTGCCATTGAGAGATGGATTCAATCCATAGATAGTTGGAAAACCATATTTAAAGTTGTGGGAAAGAAGAGAGCCAAGGACTCTAGGAGAGAAGAAATAGAATTACACTTGACACTGTGTCAGGTAGAGAAAACCATTTAGCATGATCCAACTAATAAGGATTCCTTGGAGAGTCTAGTATGGTCCAAAGATTTTATTAAGAAAAGTGCAACAACACAATATCAATGAACCTAAGATCAGAGAAAGAGTTAACTGGATCAAGGATGGAGATAGGGGGTCGATATTCTTCTTCCAGATGCTAAAGAGCAAAGAAGCTAAGATCAAAATTGAATTCATTTGCAAAGATGGAGTTACTCTTAGCTCCCAGGAGGATATTCTTCAAGCCATTACAAAATTATACTCTAAGCTCTTCACCTCGGAAGATGCAGACTCTGGAATGGAGGAAGAGAGGAACAAAATAAAAAATATTATCCCCTCTCAACTCAAGAAGGAAGATGCTCTATCTCTAAGCACACCTATTTCAATTGAGGAAATAAACAACGTCATCCCAAACATGAGCAATGAGAAGGCTCCTGGCCCTGATGGTATACCCATTGAATTCTATAAGGATAACATTGAATGGATTGGTCAGGATTTGTTGCAGGTTTACAATGAGGCATTTGAGGAAGGATCCCTATGATCAATGATCAATACATGTATTATTAAACTCATTCCTAAAGATGGGGATAAAAAACTAATTAAGAATTGGAGACCAATCACCCTTCTCAATGTATCATATAAAATTTTGGCCAAAGTACTTGCGAGAAGACTGGTGGATATACTACCTAAAGTGATCAGCCCCACCCAAACTAGGTTTGTAAAGGGTAGATACATCTTAGAGAACCTGATCACTTGTTGGGAGACCATGGAGTGGGAAAAGTTCTTAGGACAACAAGTCAGCATGTTATAATTGATAGATTGTGAAAAGACATAGACAGGATCGAATGGAGTTTCATTATGATGATGCTAGAAGTACTAGGATTTCCTAAAGAGTTCAATCATATGGTGTTGACTTTAATGAAAGGGGTCACTGTAGCAGTGGAGATCAATGGGAAGAGATTTGAATCCTTCTCCCTATCCAGATTTATTCGACAAGGCTTCCCTCTATCCCCTGCCTTATTCATGATTGCAGCAACCTCCTTGTTTTACATTCTCAGAGACAACTCTATCTCCCAAAGGGTTAAGAGTATTATGTTACCTAATGATGAGGAACTCTCTAATGTCCAATTTGCAGATGAAACCTCTATAATGATAGAGATGAGGGAGAATAACTTTAGAAATCTCATGGATAAGTTGGAGATCTTTTTCTCAGCCTCGGGAAGCAAGGTATCCATTCCCAAATCCAACTTGTTGGGATGGGAAGACTCCCTCCTGGATGGTGTAACCAGTTTGGTTTCTCATGGGGGGCATGTACAATGAATCAGATAATTAGGCATTCCTTTCTCAATAAATCCTGATCTGAAAGCCATGTGGGAATGGGTGAAGAACAAGATTGAAGAGAAGTTAAATAAATGGAATAACAAATTCCTCTCGTTAGCAGGGAGACAACAAGTATGTCAGAAGATTCTCTCTGCATACTCTATTTAGTACTCTTCGGCCTAACTTTTCAATCATTCGTAAATCAACTTTATCCAAAAAGTAATCAGAGACTTTTTGTGGTCGGATGGTGGAGGAAAGAAGAAAACACATTCATTTAGGTGGGACTAGTGTACCAAGGCAATTGATCAAGGAGGACTGGGGCTGAAAGATCTTAGATGGCCGGTTATTGCTTTGGTTATCAAATGGATAGCCAAATCTACACAAGGCAATGAGCCTTGGAAGGTGTTGATCATAAACAATATCAGTAGAGTTACTCCAACTCATTCTAAGTATTGGAAAAACCTACCTATAAATGATCTCATGACAAGATCCGTTATTTTTTAGTCCATTTGGAAGGGATGGGAAGAGGTAAGACTCAATGTATCATGTAATGGCACTGTTCATCAGAATCAGAACATTTGTGGGGAAAAAGCCATTTGGTGGAACCTCAACAAAGGAGATAAACCTCTAGCACAGTTGCAAGGATGCTCTGTTAGGAAATGGGACTCTTTGGGCATCAAATTCTTCTCAGACATCATTAGGGATGGGGAGTTGGTCTCCTTGGAAGACTTAGTAGAAAATTTTGATATTCCCCCCTCACTGGAGGACCTACTCCATCCTAAGGGAGGCATGCATTACCCTCAAACTTCCTAGATCCACTTCTGTTATAATGGACAGACTTGACAAGCTCAAATGGTCAGAAGGTACTCCCCTTTCAAACACAAAATCCAAGTCAGTGTATAAGATCCTTGTTGGAATTGATAGTATCTTTGAGCATCTTAATAACAAGTGGAACCTAAACCTGGAATACACTGTCTAGAATAAACATCTTGTGAAATTATGGGGTACCCCTACTAAGTGTAAAGTTTTGTGTTTCATGTGGTGTTTTCTTCTGCATAGGTTGTCGGTTAAGAAACCTATTGGGGAACCTAATACTTTCTCTTTCTGTGATGAGCCTGAATCTATCCTTCACATCTTCTTTGACTGTCATTTTGCCAAAGTTGTTTGAAGTTTCTTTGGGTTAGAACTTAATAGCAATTTTTCTATGTTGGAAGTTATTTCTGGGACTATGATGGGTTTGGACAAAAGATATAACACTTTCTGGTCTATTCTTTCTCTCCACATTCTTTGGCACATTTGGAAATTTAGGAATGATGATATTTTCAGTAGTAGAAGTAGAATTCTTACTGAGTCTCTCCGAAGACTCATTACATATAATGTTGTTATGCAGGTCACCATGGTTATACATGTAAAGGAGCATAAAGCTCTTAAATTTATCAGAGAAGTGCAAAATGTTCTAGACAGAGAGAAGGTGCCCTATAGGATGTCTACCCAAGTCGATGTAGACTTTGATTATGATGTCACCATCGGTCAGATGCTAGAGAAAATCAAAGACAACAAAAGAATACCAATTGAACATAGAGGTAAAGGAATAAAGATAACACAAGGGTATATCACAAGTATTTCCCCAATGGCTGACACTCGGGAAGAGGTCCACAACGACTCCACGGGATCCAGTCTAGTACCTCAGGAGCATTCCTCATACGAGACACCCATTGAGAAGGAACTTGCGAATCCACCACAATATCAGACTCATGTCTCTGTCCTTCCTCCACTTCCATGGGAGGCTTGGATGTCCAACCCCTATAATGACATTTTCATGACAACCTAAAGCTCAAGTGATAATCACATGCCATGGACAATATGGCTCCCCCTAGAAGGATAATATTATAGTGTTTTTTTTATGTTGGTACATGAAATTTTGACTCCCCAAAAATGTAAGGGGTGGATGTAACTTTGTAATATGATACATGGTATTGTTGTAAACACTCGATGATGTAAATTTGTTTATCTAATATACTCAATATTTAAAAAAGTGCCACATAAAGTGATCAATTCTTCCCCAAAATGATTGCAACCTTTAGCATCGGCTGAGACTCTTTCCTGCTGATATTTTCTCTTTTATGTGAGCCAAATAGGATTGCCCTTTTCTTTGGAGCTGAATATACTAGCTTGATCATTTGTTGTTCTAGCGTTGAAATCTGCGACAAGAAGAACATCTCCATGCTGCAAAAAAATAGTAACATCCTTCTTTAAGGAAACATAGGGGCCATTGTCATCTAAACCACACTTTTTATAAGCTTTAGATACTTGTGGGGCAAAGTAACAAGCTGGGATCCTGAGAAGACTATTGTTTTCCATGATTTTGAACCATATGAATTGTTTATTAGAATATTCCCTTTTCAATTAAATGACACGTCCTTCCTTTTATTTTACTAGAATGATTATGCCTCCATGGCCTTTACCATTTCCCGTTGCCTCATTCAACACTACCAACTTCCAGTAGCCTTAAAACAATGGATTCTTACATCCTCTATGCTCATATGTTTCTATGAGACAAATAATGTCTTTGCCTTCCGCAATAGGTCCTTACCCAGGCAAATGCCTCCAAGGATTACCTCTGCAATTCCAACAAACTAAACTTAAGGAAGCATGGGCTGAACTTGATTGCTATTTGTTTTGATGTGGAAGACTCAAAGTTGGGTTATTATCCCTACGAGTGAATGTTGATCTCGTCATATAGTTGCCTGCTAAAGAATTTTTTATCAAATCTTTGTTGCCCACTTGCTGCTCTGCATTGAGGCGGTGACCAAAATGATTAATAATTGCTTTGCCCTTGAACATCCAAGCCCTTTTGCCTTCATTTCTAGTCGTTCTAGTTTTTTCCACTTCCATCCTTCTCTCTTCTTGTTGTCTCATAGTTAGATCCTCCTCCAAAAAGAAGCGAGAAGCCCTCAAGAGTTGGTTCTTGCTCAATAAATTGTGTTTGTCAGAAATACTAAGCATAACCACCTTAATGGTCATATCTCTCTCATCATATAATTTTCCAACCCTCCATGCTTGGCAAATTTGACCTTGCCACAACAACACTTCTTATAGGAAGTCCCTTGTTAAATCAAGGGTGTGTTCACCTTCACCATAGCCTTTTGCCTCTTTGATAATTATATTGGATGCACTTATCTGCCTTTCCTTAACCTCCCTGCCTTGTGTGTTCTTCATGTGAGTATTTGCCTCCTCACCCACACGTGCAAGGTGCTTAATATTTTTATCCCAAGTTTTGGTAACTTCTAAGAAACTCCTTTTCTCCTCTTCAACCTTTGCATTTCCCAACAAACTATCATGATATATCAAATTTTCCTTATCGTGAGATGTCTCAATGTTTATTATAACCTTGTTTTCTCTTAATGAAACTCCCAAATTTTGTCATTCATCCTTCATATTTTGCCATTCATCCTTCATGTTTTTCCATTCAAGCTTCCTAGCTAAGAGTGTTTCTTGAAACAGTGAGATTTGAAATTTTAAAGCATTGTTATTGTTTTTCAAAGATTTATTTGTTGTAGTCAGAACATGTATTTTGAGGCCACTTTCTCGCTCTTTAACCTCTAGAAGTTCTAACCTCTCCTTGGCCATCAAAAGTTCTTGCACATATAGATCAGGACACCAAGCGAGAGGTGTAAAAGTAGAGGAAGATAGAAGTAGATATAAAGATAGACTGGGAGAGGTAGAGGGAGATACATAGATGGAGATGTAGAGATGGAGAGATAGATAAAGGATACAAAGGAAGTGAGGGAGGGAGATAGGGGAGAGATATAGAGGGAGAGAAATAGGTTAATGAAATATAAAAGAGGGGTGAGGGACGAAAGAGAAAAAAGAAAAGGAAGATTAATTTCATGCCCCAATTTTAAGGGAAAACACACCAACAAGTTTTTTTTATCTAAATATTCAATCAACTAATGTTACAAGAAGATAAGGCGAAACACACATAAGTTTACTAAGTTCACTCTAGAGGGTACAACGAAGTTGGGTATATCTAAACCATTAAGGTAACTTGATAGGATTGGTTGAAAGATTGAGGAGAATCATGACAAGCGAAGGTCGACTTGTCAACATCCCTCGATCGAGTCTTACCATCCATATTCAATGAGGTTATCTTCCCTTAGTTAGGTTTGAATATTAATCTGAACTTATTTCATATTAATAAAGGGTTTATCAAGTCCTATTAATGTTTAAATGATAAATTAATAAACCCTAAATTATGCCCTCCAATAATTTCACATTCCCTTAATATACTTCCATTATTAAAATTTAAACCTTAATGCTTTAATAATTGTGTCCTACAAATTCCCTTATAAACTAAATGACACAATTAAATTACAAATTATTATAATTATTATAATTTAATCATAGATTATTTAAACGAGCAACTTTGTCTTCTTAACTAGGTTTAAATTAATTAAGTCAGATTAATTACAATCAATTAAAGGTTTAATAAATATTCTCTTTTTCTATCGGTTAAATTAATTAATTAATTATATTGCATTAATTTCTGTAAACAACTATAACCAATTACTAACTAATTGAATTAAGTCTTTACATTTAGCATTATTTAAATTTTCCCCTTAAATAATTCTACCATTTGCTAATTAAAAATAATCCCTTATGTCTACTCTTATTAAATACTAAGTCCCTCTTTAAATTTAATAAAATGAAGAAATATAACATCAAAAACAAATACCCACCCAAATGCCTTTACACTATGTTTCAAATTAAATGATAATTTATGTATGTCATTTGTATCCCTAACTAGGGTTTCATATATTTCCATATGAAATTCTCAAACCATTTTGAATTCCCTTCTTCCCTCTCATCTCTCCCTCAAATCCCAACCCTAACCTGAAATTAGGGCTTGGGTGAGGATTTTGCATTCTTTCCTTCTCTTCTCTCTCTATTTTCTTATTCCCTCCTAATCCGGGTTATTTTATTTTTTAAAGTGTGTGTTGCAGGTTTAATGACGGATGTTATTTATTTCAACATTATATATATA
>MU223150.1:514060-528469 GCA_018584345.1 Thuja plicata
TATATATATATATATATATATATTCAAAACATTAAATAATAGCAAGGGAAGGAACAATAGTATTGACATATTTTAATTTCCACTTCCTTTTTTCTTATGACACGCAGATTTACAACATATGTGTATATTGCTCTTTGATAAAGAAAACAACTTTGCAAAATCAAGAACTGTCATGTAGTCTTTTTTTGTTTATTTAAGAAATACTCATATGTTCAATATTTTTTTTTTGATACAATAAGATAACAATAGGACATGTGCAAAATCACTAACCAATCCAAGGAATACATCTTTCATAGGTTTTCCTTTACAAGAATACAATGCAATATTTTTAATAGGTTTTCTACTACATAGTATACATGTACATTTTTTTCCTTTCTTTCAAATGAAACTACAACTTTACAAATGGAACTTTACAATGAGAAATTATACATTTAATCATTTCTTCTCAAATGAAGCTACAATCTTTTCAAAATGAATTTTTTACAATAAGAACTTACACTTTAACCACTTCTTTCACACTATCTTTTCTTCTTTTCATCCATAAGCATAAATCTCCAAATACAAGAAGCTTGACCATGGAAGCTCACCTCCCATCCTAGGCCTTTACAAGGCCACCCCCGAGCTAGGAGAACTAGAAACAAAACATGATGCACCCATTCAACATATATGCAAGAAGAGTAAGAATATTTATCAACCATACAAAACACAAAAAAAACTTCCCACCCAAGTCTTTCACACAAGGTCTCAAAATGACCTAATTAATGGGGTGAAGGTGCAACAAATACTTAGGAGGAGATTTCCAAAACATAAATTACAAATACCTTCACAAGGCATACAAAACCATATCCTTTCTCTTTAATACAAAGCCCATAAAATACCTTATGAACCCCAATGACTACATGCCAAAACTCCCCTTATGACTCCCAAATAACAATAGCAACAAAGGCCCCCATAATCTTTGTCTTATCCCTCTCCTCCATGAGGAGAGACTCTACACTCACTAAGCTATCCTAAATCAATTCACCCCAAGGCTATTATTCCCTCCCAAGGGTGAGTTTGGCCTTGCACTCCCAAAATAAACAAGCATGAAAGACAAAGAAACACAACCAAAAAACTATCACAAACACATTCATTTACAAGATCTCGTACACATAAAAACATAACAATAATGGAGATATATCCACTAACCTCTACTCAAGTTATGGAAAAATAAATTTTGATGAAGAGATCCAAGTCCTAAGTCCCCTTTTCTCCGAATTCTCCTCTAACTCCTTAGTTGTCTCCAAAGTTGGAGAGTGGGTGATCAAGCTCTAATTCTTGGGAGATCCCACTAAAAAGGCTCTACACACATCCCACAACCCTCTTGGAAGAAGACATGAATTTATATTGGTTGGTCTTCCCAACCTCTCACAAGGTTTCTAAAATTGGAAACTAGAAAAGTTGACTTGGGAAGGAAAATCAAGTAACTTGCACATGATTGAGAAGGTTGTCCACCCAAGACCATCTTCTCCAAAAGTTGATTTTCGTCCATATTGGAAAACCAACTTTTGGAAGGGCTCAAGACTCATACCTAGGTGGTCTCATGGTTAAAAATGACCCTTACCCATAGGTATACCAAGTGGGACTTCAAAAAGGACCTAAACTCAACCCTAGGTGTTAGTTTAACCCTCAAAAAACTCACCTAAAGTTTATCCACCGGTTCATCTTGCTTGGACTACATTCAAGATTATCTAACCAAGTGATTTACATGAGGATCCTACATGGTACTATCCTAGGTTTGGTTTCCACCCAATCCTCAAATAGACATGTCATTGCCACATATACATTACAAGTGTCAATTGACACCACAAAATGCACATCACATAACACAGTTGGCATGTCCATTTAGGCATTTATAAAATTACAATTGACATAAACTCAAGCATACACAATTTCAAAATAAAGCACATTATAACGACATTTTGTCTCTTCATTAAACACAACCTTCACTTCACTATCACACATAGGTTTGGTTCTAGTTCTCTGGATAATTTCCATGGTCATTTTCCTGCACATCTCAATTCAAAAATCAGTAGTCCAAGAAAACTCATGTATATAAAATATATGAAATAAACATCATTCAGGCATTTACCAAACACTTACATTTTCACATAACCAATTTACAATTCAACATACCATAAACAATTTAACAACTTTCCACATGAAATAATATGTACATATAAACAATATTTAAGCACCTAACATTTAATTTTTAATAAGATCACATCTCATCATAATTTGAATCCAATTACCATTTTCCTAATTAATCCACATAAAGCACATATACTCTGTTGCATCATCATAATATTCATTTAAATAAAATAACCATAATGCAATCATAAATGTATCATAAAATCACCATCACGAGTACGAAAAACATCACAAAATAAGATGCATCAAAGTCCAATGTGATCAAATCTTGTTATATAGAGTATAAATCCATAATGAATCAAAATAAAGCATCTAATACTAGGTCTATCATAAAGATAAAATGAAGTGCTATGACGTGCTTGGGGTGGGGCCTCACAATTAATTGGTGGGAAGAAGACATACTTTCCGCTATGCCATATCCTTCGAAACTACATATATATGTTAGTTCCTTGACCAACAGTAGCAAATGTTGTTTAAAAAAAACATAAAATTTGATAGTAAAAACTACATATTAATAAAATTGGTAAAAACAATTTATTATTTTGAAGATAAATATTTGTAATGATTTTAATTTTAAAAAAGCTATACTATATTGTATATTTATATGGTAATATGTAATTATAATTGTATACTAAAATAGTAGAATAATTTTTTTTTTTCGGTAATAGTATTGTTTGTATTATTATCATAAAAAGTGGGCCTACATTTCAAGTATGTGTATTATAATCTGCACAACCTTGATGTTTGGCAGAATCCCTTGCAGTTTTGTAAAACAAAATAGGGTGGTAATCAACTTCACCCAACAAAAACTGTGATTACAAACAAACTCTCTTCACTATCTAGTGTGATCTAGTCTATAAAATTTCCAGTGAAAACAACAACAAGGTTCAAAATCAAACCAAATTTGTAGCAGCATGGGAGCATAACTAGGTTTCATGCATGTGCCCAAGCTCTCCCATCGCCTTCCTCAGTGTTGTCTTGGTTGTAGTTGGACTTGCATCAAAACAAAGGAGGAATATAGGTCGGGGCCTCCATTTGTCACAGTCATTATGCCCTTATGGCCAATCCAAAATTTGGAGCATCTTACTATAGTAGGCTCCCCTTCCAAAAACTGTGGTTTGAGTCTTCATTTCTTCATTCTCTATGTGCTTTGCGGACAATTCCCACAAACCTTCTCCTCCTAGGGATTATCAAGTTCAAAACCACACCCATAGCACCTACTGGAGGGCAACATTCATGGATTTCTTCCTTTATGGACTCCCACCCAGTGAACCTCTCCATCCTGTAATCATCCTTGTTCACACCCTAGGGCTAGCGCACAAAGGGAATTATGCCTTGCACCCTCTCCCGATCTCCATCTGCAATGGATTCCAAAATGTTGAAACCCAAGCCTGACCATGCCCATTCGAAGAAGGACTCCATGCCCTCCAAGATGTCCTTTTTGAAGAGCTCGTTCATTACCTCCCAAGCTTCGTCATACTCCACCTCAAGCTCAAGTGCCCATTCCATTATCATCGATGGTATCTCTACGTTAAATCATCCTCTATGGATAGCCTCAATTAATTTAGGGCCCAACGTGTCCATGACCACCTCTTCTAGCTCCCTTATGGTCCAACGCAAAAATTTTCTAATTTTTTTCACCTTGATAGCGCCAAAAAATCCCTTTTGCTGCTTGTTTCTCCTTGGCTTCAAGGTGGAATTCACCTCCATCTCTGTGATTAGCTTGCACTCTGTTTAAAACTTGCAAATTTGTTAGAACAACAAGACAAATTGAAAGAGAAATCTTTGATAGAATGTGGAGAAATCAAGAGCATATATGTCATGCACGACATTTATAAAGGTCTTAAGTAATAGCTAGCTCTAGCACTGTAAACCCATCCCATCAAAGTCCAATCTCCATAATGATTCTGCCTTTTCATGATAGCCTCCGTCAGCCTTGTCCTTTGGGTGATTAAATTTGCACGAGTCAGGATTAATGTGACCAAAGTGTCATTTTTTTGCAGTCTTAGCGCATGTGGCATTATGTCATCCTTCAATTATTAATGGAGACATGATTTAATAATTCCAGTAGGCGCTGCCACTCTTGAGGGAGATGTTTGAATTATGGTGTCTTGATATCGATTCCCATCAATCACAAGGATGGATTTTTGTGTCCCATCAATCTTTTCAAGACTCAAAACCACAACTTTCTCTTTTTAAGTCTCAATCTTTTCAGCAGTCTTGAATTTTTCCATGTGTTAAGATGATTGTTCCAAGCATCCTTCTTCCTTAACGGTTATGTTTGTGAAATTTTCAAACTGCTTGGTGCCAACCACATCAAAATTTTCTGCCTAGTTGGATAATTTATCAGCCTCAGCATTTCCTTCACGTCTAACATGTGATATTTTATAATTTTCAAAGCCTTTGAGGAGTTCTAAGATGTAGTTTATAGAGGATTGGAGGTGCCATGCCCAAATGTGATTTTTTTGAATGGTCATGACAATGACAGCCGAGTCCCCTTCTAGGTGTAGATTTTTAGTTCCCATCTTCAATCCAAGTTTGACCCCTAGTAATGTTGCCTACACTTCATCCATGTTGTTTATTCCCTCTGTTATCCTCTCTGCATCAAATTCCAATAGGTTTCCTAGCCAATCTCGAGAAATGACCCCAATTCTGGAAACTCCAGGGTTACCTCTTGAGGCCCCATCGAAATTGATTTTGATCTAGTCCTCATCTGGTGGTTTCCATTTTACTCCTTTCTTTTTTTGGGCCTTATGTTTCAGGCAATTACCCCAAAATCAAATTTTGATTCCAGGCCAATTGTTTTGGATCCTTCTATTTGATTAGGTGAAAGGGGAAATTAAGAGATTTGTTGTTTGCTGAAGTTGTCATGATTTCTTCATTTGATGTTTTTAACCTTGTTTTTAACATAGGTAAGTATTCACTTTGTTCCCTAAAATTTTTTTGATTCCTCTCCTTCCATATTTCCCAGAGTAGGGTGGAAGGGCTGATGTCCGAAATTGCATCAAGGCAAGACTTGCCAGGGGCAGAGGGCCATCCAATCATAATTTCTCTGATAGTGTTTTGTAAAGGGCCGTGCAAACCCAATTTTTGTTGAATCATCTCCCAACATGAGTTATCCATTTTACAATTTACTTAAATGTGATCAACATTTTCTTCAACCTCTCCACACATTACGAATTTTGTGGGCCCCATAAATCCTATTTTTTTTCCTTCTCTCTCCCATTAGTATTCTTCCCTTGGTGACTAGCCATGCGAAAACTCCAGCTTTGGGGAGGCAATGTTTGCTCCAGCATAACTTTGTCGGCCATTGTTCTTCCATGTCTGCCCTTTCCAATAGTTGATAGCCCAGCTTCACTGAATAGTACCCCCTTTTAGAAGCGCACCACATCACACTATCTTTTGCTAAAGTGAGGAGAATGTTTCTACCCTACATTATTTTTTTCATTGTCACTTTCTGTTGTTCTGATAAATCTTCCTGGTCCACTGATTTCCATTTCCATTCTCTGCCATATGCTTCCTCAACTGGTTCTAAGTAATTTGAGATGTTCCCCCCCATTTCCTGATGAAATAATTTTGCAAGTCATGCAAGTCCCCATTTTCTTTTAGGGCTGGGAGTCCACTACAAGAGTCATCCCAAAATTTTGCAAGCTGGTCATTGCCCACATTCCAAGATATGTGATATGTGATAACCGCTCTGCATGAGATAATGAAGTTCCACATTGTTGAACCCCGGGGTGGGTTTCTAATTGTAAGGATACGGTTATCACCTTGGTTGTGGAGGTATTTTTCTTTTAGTGTGTGGTCCCACATACTATTGGGATTTTTCTGAATATCCCATATCAGTTTGGCACCTAAAGCAGTATTCATGAGTTGCCAATTTTTTATTCCAATGCCTCCATCTTTTTTATACTTGCATATCTTATCCCAAGCAAGAAGAGGGATTTTATCCTCCTGACTTGTTCCATTCTAGAAAAATTTCCTCTTTCCCTGTCCTATTTTGTTAATGATGGTGTTTGGAATCCTCAGGCAAAACATTGGAAAGATAGGCATTGTTGAGATAACTGATTTTAGCATTAGGATTCTACCTGCCGAAGAGAGCCATTTCCCTTTCCAGCCTATCATCTTTTTAGATATTGTTGAAGTTAGATCAATCTAAATTTTAGACTTTATTGCCCCTTAAAACATAGGGATTCCTAAGTATTTTGATGGGAGGGTGTCTTTCCTCATGCAAAGGACTTTGCATATATCACGTTGTAGCTGGGGGGAGTGTTAAAGAAATAATTTTTTTATTTTAGCCAATTTACCCATTGACCCGATGTTGACATATATGTGTCCAGTGTTGTTTTCATCAATCGTGCTTCTCTACATGATGCCTCCCTCCAAGGAAGGCATCATCTGTGAATTGCAGATGGGAGAGGGCCGGTTCTCCTATAGCCACCTTGATGCCTTTCCATAGGCATGTATCTCTTCTTTCTTTTATTAATCTGCCCAAGGCCTCCACCATGATGATGAAAAGGAATGAGGATAAAGGGTCCCCCTATATGATGCCTTTACATGTTTCAAAAAATCCCTATGGGCTGCCATTAACTAGAATAGAGAGCCAAACATTATTGAGGCATCCATCTATCCAATCAATCCAATCCTTGGAAAAGCCAAACTTTACCAAAATTTTAAGAAGAAAAGCCCTGTTCACTTCATCATAGGCTTTCCTGATATCTAATTTTACCAACATTCTTTCTGTCTTGGCCTTTCAGACCGTGTGAATGTTCTCATGGGAAACAATGATCCCTTCATAGATCGATCTGTCTGGGGAGAAACCAATTTGTTCTTGTGAAATTATTGAACTCAAAATAGATTTCAACTTGTTTGCCATTGCTTTGGATATAATTTTGTAAATAAAATTGCATAGAGCAATTGGCCTGAAGTCTCCAAAGCCAGAGGATTCTATTTTTTTGGGGACCAGTGTAATAAGAGTGTTGTTCATGTCTTTTAAGATGAACTTACCTTTGCGAGCCTCCTCAACAACTTCCCAAACGTCTGATCCCACAAGTCCCCATAAATGTTGATAAAAGAGGGCAGTAAACCCATATGGGCCTGGATCCTTGTCTCCCCCCATCCCAAACATAGCATTCTTGATTTCCCCAACAGTAGTTGGCTTCATGAGGAAATCATTCTGGGTTGAGCTAATGCATGTTGGGATTGTATTGAGAATGTCCTTAGAATGGTTATTATGCTGTCATTTTTCACAAAAGATGTTTGGAAAGTATCTTACTGCCTCTTCCTTGATTTCTTGTTCCTTTTCTAAAGTTTGTCCATTCTGATTTTTAATGGAAAAAATTATGTTTCCTACCCTTTTGACTTTGGCAGAGTTATGGAAAAACTTTGTGTTATGGTCTCCATCCTGAAGCCACATCTCTCTTGACTTTTGCCTCCAATAGGTCTCCTCTCTAGCAAGAATTTCCTCATACTCTTTCTTTAGTTTCTGTTCCTTGAGGAATTCGAGGTTGGTCATTCCCTGAGTGATAATCTACTCATTTAGAGTTTTTAATTCCTCTTCTAGCTTGAATTTCTCCACAAAAATATTTTTGAAGAATTCCCTATTCCATACTTTCAGCTTCTCTTTGAGGAATTGAATTTTTTTATTGAAAGTGAAAGCCTTATTCCCCACTCTATGTGGGGCACTATTCTACCATAGTTTCACTAGTTCATCAAAGCCTTCCGCACGTAGCCACATGGTTTCAAATTTGAAGGGGCACCTGTCATGAGCCATATCATCCTGTATTCTTAGTCCAATGGGCTAGTGATATGAACCCGTTATTGGGAGAATCTCAGCACTGCATATCCATTCTGTGGCCAACCAATCTGCACCTATGAAGAATCTGTCTAGCTTCTTTGCACGATTGTTGAAATCTAGTATTCAGTTTGTCCAAGTGAAGTCTCCACCTTTTAGCTTCATCTCCATTAAACCATTTTCCTTGATGAAGTTGTTGAAATCTGATTGACTTTGCCCTGCCCATCCGCGACCACCTTTTTTTATCTTCCTGCCTAAGTATGGCATTGAAGTTACCCCCAAGGATAAAGAGTTCCTCTAGATGGTCTATAATGATATTAGTTATTTCATTCCAAAGAGTGAGTTTAAGAGCTGGGCTATTGGGGCCGTAAATGTTGATAATGTTGATTCTTTTGAGTATTTGTTTTGACTCTGCCATAGCCCATAACCATGATTTGTTTTGGTAGATGATGTCAATGTTCACTACATCTTCTTTCCATAGAAGTCCCGATCCCCCGAAAGCCCCAAAAACATCAATAAAAAAGCATTTCCATCTTGGGAATTTTGCTGCAAACTTGTTACATTCCTCGCTTTTGAGTTTGGTTTCTTGAATTAGGACTATTTAGGGTTTCGCCTGATCAAAACATCACTTGATCAGGTGACATTTTTCAGAGGCATTGCAGCCCCTGACATTCCAAGATAATATTTTCATTTCTCCCAGGAAAAGGCATTATCTTTTCCCGATCTCAATTTGAGTTGGCCACTCACACATCCAACCTTGGCAAGCCTCATTTTGAGGGTGCTTACTCCCCTCTTTTTTCCCCCTAGTGTAGCCTTATCTATGGAGGAATTTGATTGCTCTATAGATCTGACTTCTATGATATCCAGCTGCTCAGAAATTCCTAGAAAGTCTTCTGCATCTAAATCATCACCACCTCCACTGTCGTTATGTTCCAAGTTGTTTCCCCCATTGTCTCTAGCTCCCTCAAAGGAGTCACCTAGGTTTCTGATGGGTGATATGGGGATGTCTTTGATTGTAATTCTCATATTGTCAATCCAGGTAGCCGGGACATAGTCCTTATCTTCTTCGTGTCTCTGAGCCAATCGGTCTTCACAAGGGTTAGACCCCCTGTCAATAACTTGTAGCACATGTTCCAACTTGTGTTCTGTTTCTAGTATCCCTGCAAGATTTATTTCTTTTGAGAGAGGAGATCTCTGCATTATAGAGCTGGATGTCAACTCCTCCCCATTCAAATTATTGATTCCACCTTTTTTTATTTCCCCCCTCAGTGCATATTTTCTTTTGTTCCATGCTTGGGGGCCTGAAATTTCCCCCACTCTGCATTTGTGAGGTTCTTTCCATTGTTTGGCATTGTTTAGGGTCTGCTATGTCCTGCATATCCTTGTGAGGAGAAGCAGTCTGCTTAGGGCGATGATCCATTTTTTCCAAGTTTGTAGGCGAAAATTCAATGGGAGTGTCCTCAGGGTTTATATTTCCCTTGCCCGTTCCC
Organism: Thuja plicata; assembly: GCA_018584345.1. Taxonomy (NCBI): domain Eukaryota; kingdom Viridiplantae; phylum Streptophyta; class Pinopsida; order Cupressales; family Cupressaceae; genus Thuja; species Thuja plicata. The sequence goes on from MU223150.1 coordinate 523,535, forward strand.
TCCCCCCTTGCTTTTTGGGATTTTGGGTTTTTGTGAAGACATGATCTGTTCCAAAATATATTGATGCCCCACGATGATCTCTTTCACTTAAAATTTCTTCCTAAATAACACTAAGTCTTTTGCATTTTTACGTTTCCCTAATGACATTAATCTCTTCATCTTCCCAATTAGTTTTTTTCTATCTATCATTTCCATGTTCCCGCACTCGATCTGAGTTCTATGAGCTCTAGCAGGGGGCAAACTTCATTCCATAAGATCAATATTTTGATATATATTGAAAGGTCTTTCTTATTGAGTACCTCACCCCAATCAATGAATTTCCCCAGCATGCTTCCCACCATGGTTAGGGTTTCAATGTTCCAATATTCCTAAGGGAGGTTTTTTAGATTTATCCACAGGGGAATATCAATAAGTTTTTGGTTGGAGGGTCAAAAGTTGGTTCCCAATCCTTAATGAAGAGACCCATTCCTTCCATGAAATGGGGACCAGAATGAATCACTTCCTCCTTGACCTCCTTTGTAGGGCATGTCACCAAATAAAAACTGTTTGAGAGGGTTTTCAAAGTACAGTCTGCACTTATATGCCTATAAACCCATGCTTTGATTTTTTCATAAGCAGGCCAGACACCCGTTCATTTTAAGAAGAAATCTTTATTATCACTCCACTTCCTATGCTTAATAATTAAAAAAAAGGTGGAGCTAGGGCAGGTTTAACACTATCTACCTCTTTTTCCCCATTGTTATGTCCAGCCTGCTTGGGTCTCCACAGTCTTTGTTCAATGTCTTTGAATCTTGTTGGAGCTCCGTGATGAATCCCCCTTCCAGAGCCATTTTGGAAAGAAAAATGACCACCACCCCGCTATCTCTCTGGAACCTGCCAAGCTCGAGAGGGTTGTTGGGGGTGATTGAAATGTTGTCGTGGTCGTTTATTGAAAGGCCATCTCCTTTCAGCTTGTCCCTTGTAGTTAAAACTAGTGTGGCGCTTGAAACCCTTGTTCAAAAAATTTGACCGTTGCCTCCCTCGCTCCCTCGCTCCAACCTCCTTCCAAAATAGTAGAATAATATTATTATTATATTATATTAGTGTAATATATATTATTATAATTTTTTATATATTTATTATTATATTATTGTATTGTTATATTTTTTAAGTCTAATTATATTCTTACTTAAAACAAACCCTTGTTTAAATAGAATTATAAGTATTAAATTTCATTTGGAAGAAGGTGTGAATTTGTATGAACTAATTTTAGCTTTCAAATTTTAAAAGTAGTACTAATTTAGATTTATGTTTGTGATTTCATATGAATTTTTATGTAAATTATAATTATAAGTAATTACAATATATTTATTTAATTTAAATAAAATTAAATTTTGTAAATTAAAATTAAAATTAAGTAAGAATTAGAAATAAAAGCAAATTTATATTAACCATTTTAAATATAAAATTATTTAATTTTAAGATTTTAATATATACAAAATATTTATCTAGACTATCAATTATTTTTTATGTTTTAAAAAAGCATCCAATTCGGGGAAGTCTATATTTGATAAACCTCCCTTTGAGATCTGATTAATATTAAAATATTTTGTAAATTGAATTCACGAGCTAATTTATGTCAGAAACACTTCCAAATTTATTAAAAAAATATCAAGCATGATATTTGCTATCTTTTGGAAAGAAAACATTCCACGAAAATGCAATATCTAAAATTATTTCATAATATATTATCATTAAATATAAACATTAAAATTTGTAAAAATATTTTAAAAAATAAAATATCAATATGTAAATATAAAATAGTAAAAAAAAATTAATAAAATTTTAATTAATAAAATTATCTAAAATAAAAAAATAACACAAAGAAAAAAGTAAAAACCATTTTAAAAAGTTATCAAGTGCAAATCTTTGCTGAAGGGTGGCCTCAAATGGCTTATTTGCAATGGACAGACTATCAAATTCTGGGATGATAAATGGTTAGGGAACAAGCCCCTCGCAGACACTGAGTTTGTTGCTCTTATGAGGCATGCCAAGACTACTTTAGAAGCCAATGTTGCTGACTATTTCACCCTGAGGGGTGGATAGAAAAATCTTTTGCAGTTCTTTGCGAATAGACCTAACCTCCTTCCAAATGTGTTTGATCTTCAACTCCTCTTTAGACGAGTTAGTCTCCCTTTATTCCCAAGGGAGGATATATTTATTTGGACTATGTGAACAACCCCACAATATGTAATAAAAATCATGCAAAAGCTTCTCCTAGGAATAATGTATTCAATATAAGTATTATTTTCCCTATCATGAAGTGCATTTGAATTGTCAACCCAGAGACGTATACTTGAAATGGGACAACATGATTTGTGCACTAAGTCTCTCATAGAGTCATGTTACTTAAGCTGCAGAAAGGAAAATACATGGAAGGAACTTACACTATTGTTGCAGGAAAGTAAACACACACAACTACTTAATGAAATTGATGCTGACAACTATAAGTTCAACTTTAACCTATTCTATCAACCCAAAGCATTCATTATGATTATCCCTGCAGATGCTAGAAGAACATACACAAGTTATAATGTTGCAAGAGGAAGCAATAAATTCTACTTAAAATGTTGTAAATGCTTAAAACAACTTAACCTAGTCTACTCTAATCCACCTTCCAAGTGGGCCCACTTGGTCAGCTTCTGCTAACTACTAACATAGAATATAACTCAAATCACTCCTTCATTATAGTTCCAGAAAAAATAGATTACATCATAGTAAAACAATACACAAAAACTAAAAGAGTAACTTTGCTTTCAATTGCAACAATGGTACAATCATCTAACTAAATACAATCTCACAATCATATCCCCTCATATAGAGGATTTATATTTATTTAAACATAAACATAAGGTCTGATTGATTCATGCCATAAAGAAAGGAGAATGCAACAACCCACGATAGAATATCATAAAGATTGGATAACCGCTTCAACAGAGTTTTGACCATAGAGAAAGTATAGCATAATTGTGTTCCTATATTCCCTGAAATGATAGTTCCTTCAATTTATCAGGCATGTTCCATGGTGTTATAATAGTTCTCCTCATTGTAGCTGGGACTTCATTGTTTCCTCATCAATGTTGTCGATCCACTCTCAAGTCGCTCCTCTTTCCTAGATGGTTAGTATCACATGCATATATATATTCAAGTTTTCAACTATTCAACTTAATCCAAATGTTAGGACATACATTCAAACAATTATATGAAATACTATGACATAATTTATCAAAGTATATCACTACTATCTACCCATACATTTTGTGGATCTGACTATACTTATAGCATGTTCATAAGTTCAAGTACTTAAAAGTTTCACAAATGTTTTGGAAATGTCTTATAACATAGCATAAAAATAGTATAAAATAAAGACAAATTATTGCCCCATCATTTGCCCCCTAAAAGAATAATGCTTGTCCTCAAGCATTACACTTCTTCGCAACTACCCTGAATTCTCCAACTTCAATCTTTCCTCTCCTTCTGGTTTTGAAAGTGTCATAGAATCCTCTGGTTCTCTCCTAGAAGTCCATCACATAGTCTTCATGTAGATGGTCCAATTATGTAGCATTAATGTCATATAAGGGCCATAGAAGCATCAATGGATGGATTGTCAAGGGACACCAGAGCTCACACCAAATTTGTGTTGGAGATTTACCTCTAGTAGCTAGTTGATTGTATGTTTGTCATTGATGACAACATATAATATACAATAGTGTTCTGTATGTACTTATTGGAATGATTCTATTAAGCCTTGCATGGTTATATTCATGTTTTAGACTTTCTTTGGATGCTTTGTTCATAAACGCAGACTCTGATATGAAGTTTTAGTTGAGTTGTGTAATTCTGTTAGTGGCAGTTACAGTTTCTGGAGTTTATCTGTACAGAGTTGATGTATTAGCATTGGTTCTTGAGTTTTACCTATCTTTAAGATACGCGTGTTTATATTCATGATTAGTTACGAGTTAACCATGTTTTTTTAAGAGCGCTTGTCATGTTTCATCTGGGTCATGTTGTTTGAGATAATTTCATGGAGCCGACTCAGTGAAGCGTCGCGTCTATTCAGTTCATGTTGCGCGATCTTAATCCTAATTGCGTGCTTAGTTAAGTTGATAAGCAAGTTGGTGAAGTGTTTCCCACAACTGTCGTGACCTTATACTTTGAGGAAGATACTTATAGTAGTTCATTTGTGAATGCTAAGTGTGAATGATAAGAAAAGAGACAGAAAAAGTACAGAGCAGAATATCAGTTATGTTTCATTCATCAAGGATCTATGTGAAGAAGCAGTGGAAGATTACATTACATTGGAACTGATCAAGATAGTAGGTCTACTCTATAGTTCATCATCATATATAGTGCATATCTGTTCTACAGAAGGTTGTAGCCTTCACCATTGAAGCAGTGAGCTTTTGGATAGTGAGTCCTTACCCTTAATAGGGTTATTTGTAAAAGACTCCTAACAGGGTCAGACCCTTAACCAGGTCACTATACTTATTGCATTGTAAAGAACAACTCCTAATAGGGTTGTAAGATCTTCTAACAGGGATTATTATAAACAAGTATAGTTCATTGTTGGTGCTAATTCCCACCGGGTTTTTACCATTTGGTTTCCTCATAACCAAATTGTGGTGTTGTCTATTGTGTTATCTGAATGTGCATTAACTTTATGATATTCTGGAATTAATAAGAGAAAATAATTAAATTAGCTGATAACTGATTCACCCCCCCCCAGTTATCTTTTGGGACTATTATAACAATTGGTATCAAAGCCAAGCGCCTTGAAGAGAAAGCCTAACAGCTTAAGGTAGATCAGATGGCATACTTCAGAAAAGAGAGTCCTAAGTTTGATGGAGAGAATTATCTGGATTGGAAGAACAAAATGATAACACATCTACAGTGTGT
>MU223150.1:530922-600480 GCA_018584345.1 Thuja plicata
GAGGATGTCACACCAAAAGTTCCAAAATTCACATCTAGATACCATTCAAAAGATGATATCATTGGAGATCAGAGCAGTAGTGTTTTGACTAGATCTAAAGCAAAAAGTTTAACAGTGGATGAAGAGGAATGTTTACTTTCATAGATTGAACCTTTAAGTGTTGAAGATGCTTGCAAGGATTCTGATTGGCAGAAAGTAATGGAAGAAGAATTAGATCAAATAATCAAAAATGATACATGGAAACTGGTTCCTAGACCTAGTGACAAAAATATGATTGGAACAAAGTGGGTAGTCAGGAATAAGATGAATGAATATGGTATAGTGGGCAGAAACAAAGCAAGACTGGTATGTAAAGGATATGCACAGAGGGAAGGAATAGATTACACTGACACATTTGCCCCTATGAGCAAGCTAGAATCCATTAAGTTATTCTTGGCCTATGCAACATTCAACAACTTTAAAGTATACGAAATGGATGTAAAATCAGCCTTTCTGAATGGTAACTTGAAGGAAGAAGTCTACATAGAATAGCTTGGAGGATTTAATCTATCAGATAAACCAGACATGGTATGCAGATTGAAGAAAGCACTCTATGGACTTAAACAGGCCCCAAGAGCTTGGTATGAGAGACTAGATGGTTATCTTACCAACGTTGAATTCAAGAAAGGAGCAACAAATTGCAACTTATTCATAAGAGAGACACTTGATGGATTATTACTTGTTTCCATATTTGTTGATGACATTATCTTTAGAGGTAATGACAAGCTTAGTGCAGAATTTGCAAAAGAAATGCAGAATGAATTTGAAATGAGCATGATTGGTCCTATAAAATATTTTTTGGGATTGAATGTAAAGCAGACAGAGAAAGGAATATTCATAAATCAGTCCAAATATGTGAAGGAAATATTGAAGACTTTCAAGATGGAAGACTGTAAGCCAGTATGCACTCCTATGATAACAGGAAGCAAGCTTTCTAAAGAGGATGATTCCACAGCAGTTGACAAGACATTGTACAAGTCTATGATTGGAAAACTTATATATCTTACTTAATCTAGACCAGACATATCTAATGTAGTTGACATTGTTGGTAGATTTGCAGCTAAACCCAAGCAGAATCACCTAATGACAATAAAGAGAATATTTAGATATCTAAAGGGAACTATAGACTATGGTTTATGGTATCCTAAATCAGAGAATGTACAACTTCATGTATATACAAATGCAGATTGGGCAAGTTGTATTGATGACAGGAAGAGTACTTTAGGAGGAGCAGTATTTCTTGGAGATAGGTTGGTTTCTTGGACAAGAAAGAAGCAGAATTGTATCTCTCAGTCAATAGCAGAAGTTGAATATGTTGCAACAACATTGAATTATTCAACAATGGTTTGGATCAAGCAGATGGTTAAAGATTTTGGTATTCAGGTTGATTATTGTTATTCACTATGATAACACTAGCGCTATCAACATATCCAAGAACCCTGTGATGCACGCAAAGAAAAAACACATTGAGATCAAATACCATTTTCTTAGAGAAAAAATTGCAGACAAAGAAGTAAAATTGGACTATGTGAGTACTAAAGAATAGTTGGCAGATATTTTCACAAAGCCTTTATCAAAAGATACTTTTGAGTATCTCAGGGAGAAGTTGGGAGTAATTCCCTTTCCCAAGTCTGATTAGATAAAGCAACAAGTACATCAGTCCATGGTGACCGATGAATGGTTGACTACTCTATTTCTGGAGTAGTACCTGTGCCTAATTGTTTATGGTGCCCTTTGCCATTGATGTCAAAGGGGGAGTATGTAGTAAGGGGGAGCATATACTCTGGGGGAGTATATAATTATGTAACTTAAAAACATAGACAAAGGAGCTGCAACAGTGTAGAGGAATCTTTGATGAGGATATTGAGAAGATTGTAAAAAGAAAGAGGACACCATGTGCTGAAGATGTTTTTAATATCATATGTTGCCATCAATGTCAAAGGGGGAGATTGTTGGAGATTTACCTCTGGAAGCTAGTTGATTGTATGTTTGTCATTGATGGCAACATATAATATACATCAGTGTCTATATGTACTTATCAAAATGATGCTATTAAGCCTTGCACAGTTATATTCATGTTTTAGACTTGCTTTGGATGCTTTTTTCATACACACAGACTCAAATATGAAGTTTCAGTTGAGTTGTGTAATTATGTTAGTGGCAGTTACAGCTTTTGGAGTTTATTTGTACAGAGCTGATGTATTAGCATTGGTTCTTGAGTTTTGCCTATCTTCAGGATACGCATATTTATATTCATGATTAGTTTGAGTTAACCATTTTTTATTAAGAGCGCTTGTCATGTTTCATTTGGATCATGCTATTTGAGATAATTTGGTGGAGCCGACTCAGTGAAGCGTCGCGTCTGTTCAGTTCATGTTGCATGATCTTAATCCTAATTGCGTGCTTAGTTAAGCCAACAAGGAAGTTGGTGAAGTGTTTTTGATAGCCGTCGTGACCTTATACTTTGAGGAAGATACTTATAGTAGTTCATTTGTGAATGCTAAGTGTGAATGATAAGAAAAGAGACAGAAAAAGTACAGAGAAAAATACCAGTTATGTTTCATTCATCAAGGATCTATGTGAAGAAGCAGTGGAAGATTACATTACATTGGAACTGATCAAGACAACAGGTCTACTCTACAATTCATCATCAGATATAGTGCATATCTGTTCTACAGAAGGTTGTAGCTTTCACCATTGAAGCAGTGAGCTTTTGGACAGTGAGTCCTCACCCTTAACAGGGTTATTTGTAAAAGACTATTAACAGGGTTAGACCCTTAACCAGGTCATTATACTTATTGCATTGTAAAGAATAACTCTTAATAGGGTTGCAAGATCTTCTAGCAGGGATTATTATAAACAAGTATAGTTCATTGTGGGTGCTAATTCCCATCGGGGTTTTTACCATTTGGTTTCCCCATAATCAAATTGTGGTGGTGTGTTGTGTTATCTGAATGTGCATTTACTTTATGATATTCTAGAATTAATAAGAGAAAAGAATTAAATTAGCTGATAACTGATTCAGCCCCCCCTCTCAGTTATCCTTTGGGACTATTCTAACAATTTGTCATCCCAACTGCATGTATTTAGGTGCCCGATGAATTATTGCTTCTAGGTGTAGAGGACTATGTGGTTCAATCTTCTTAAAATCCTTTGGCAACCTGTTCCATCTATTTCTGACACCAGCTAGGGCTCTCTGAAATGTGAAATAAGACATCCATTGATACTTTGTGTAGACTTCTTCTCTGACAACAAAAATTATGTCCATGGTTTCTACTTTTGTACACCCATAAGTGAGACTGAATCAATCCCTTAGTAGAACATCAGGCTTACTACTTTCAGCCCTCAAGGGTAACTATTCTGATTTTTCTTGATCCATGTAATTGTCTAATTTCCTGTCATAATAAGCTTCGTTGTGCATCCATGACATCAAGGATTTTAGATGTATGTCTCCAATATAAAGCAAGGGATTCCAATCAGTCTCTTCAAGAATGATGAAGTTATGGAGATATAGTTCACAAAGCAGGTTTTTTTGCCCAATAGGAAGGGTTTGGTATAAACCATAAAATTCCTAAGCTATCCTAAACTTAGAATCTTTATCTTTCATAGTCATCATCAATTGGAACAAGAGAAATTGTTATTTCAATAACATGGCATATACTCTAGGAGGAGGCCTGCAAGTAATAATTTGGTCAACCAATTTTAAGGCATGGTCCATCTTTTGTTTATGTCTCTTCATTTTCTCTTTCAGGTCTTCTATTTCCTCTTTTTGATCATCAATCACTTTTGCATCTTCTTCCTCTCTTCCTTCCACAGAGTTGTCTTAAGAACAAACTGATTGTACAAACTGAAAAGAATGGACTGTAGAGTAGGAAGGACAAAATCTTATGACTAAGTATTTTGTCTCCTCTTTTCTCTATAGGCCTTCTCTAAATAGTTAGTGAACCAATTTCTCCTAAAAGGTACTAGAGCATTATGAAAGTGAGAGTGGGCTGATGGTTGAGGCAACTGAAGTTCTTCCTGATTACCTTCTTGAACAATTTGATGACTTTATCCAGGTTCATTATGATATGTGGGAGGCTCATTATCACATAAATCATTTAAATTCTGGGAAACATCTAGAATATTTGGTTGAACTGGGGAATTATCTGAAACATACTCAACATGGGGTTCTGTGGCAGGTTTTTCTAAGGGAACAACTTGGCTATCTGGGGAAACTTGTGGAATTTTCCCTCTCATCCAAGAAATTCTCCACAAGGGAGTCTCTGAAACTTCCACAACTTTCTTTTTAGAAATTTTCTTCGGTCTCTCTGTTGCAGGATTAGTTGCTGCAGGAGCCAACTTCCTTTTCTTACTTCCTGAAACTGTAGGGTTTTGGGGTTCATTCTCAAGAACTAAAGTTCCTTCACCAATCTTTATTTTTGCTTTCTTCTGGGAAGAGGCAAGTGCATTTCCCTCGAGAGTAAGAGAAGGTTCATTTTCCTCAAGATTTTCAGGTTCTCCTTCTTGGGTAGTTGTTTTATTAGCTGGCTCAGAGGGTGTTGCACTCTCATTAACAAGTTGTTCAATAAAGTCATCTTGAGGTTGCAAGGTTTTGAACTAAGCAAATTCATCCCATGCCAAGGGAGATACATCTCTAAGGGATTTTTCAACTAATAATTTAATTAGGGCATGGTGAGAAACAAAATTTGTGTTTCCTTTCTGGGTTTCTTCAGCACTAATGCTCAGCATATTATACAAAAAATTTGGAATGTTAACTGAAAAATCATGCTTGATATAGATAATTAATTTAAAATGGTGTGCATGCAAATGGGAAAACCTTCCTTCAGAGGTGAGGTACCTTATAATGTGTGTCACCAACTCATTAAACGGGGGAGGAAGTGCTATGTGCTTGTAACCCTATTTGTTCACCTCCAATGGAGGGTCTAAAGGAAGAGTGAACTGAGCTCGAGCTGACCTAGCATCATGTTCATTAGGATAATGCTCCCAAATTACAGTCAACCTAGTCATTTCTACAATGCATTCCTCTATTGCCAAAACTGTTAAACCCCATATATTTTCCTTTCCTTCCTCAAACATGTGTATAAATTTTGTGGCTACTTCCTCGTTGAATTCTGCCATCTTTAGGAAATACCCAATCCACCCACAAGCATGGAATCTCTGGACTACTTCTACATTCATGAGTAGAATGGTATGGATCACTGGCTCATGACGCATCAACTTCCCTCCCATTTTTCCAATTTCTTTCTCCAAAATTTTGCTGTAATTTGCCAATTCACAATTTTCTCTGCTCTGCAATTTCCCAATTTCTTAATCTCTTTTGGAACACCTTGAAAATAAGCTCCTAACTGCACTTTAAACTACAGATTTCCTTGCAATCCCTATGTTATATTTTTTTTAAATGAGCAATAATGACACTTTCGGCAAGGAATTATAGCTTTAAGTGCAAGTATTTCCCACATAACTTGATTATGTCTTCTTAGGGTCACATCAAGTCAAAAATTAGGGATATTCAAGAATTGAGGTACGACACTTATGCAAAAAATAAAGGGACTTAATAAAATAGAGCATAAGTACATATTTGAATTGATAGACAATCTCGCTAAGAATGATAGGTACAACTAGTAGTGACATGGAAAAAATTAACACACTTCCCTGCCCCCTACAAAATTAAGACCAGTGTCCACACTTGTCACACTTAGAATAGGGTAAGAAACTATCATAATGCACAATTATAGATATGCATAGTATTAGATATAATTATCAAAATGTGTGTACTAAAAGTGGAAAAAACTAAAAATTTGTACCTGTCGTTATGTTTCCACATGCGTGAAAAAGGTGGCGAGAATGGAATGAGTGTTGTGGATGTATGTGTCAGCTGATGTGGCATTTATTGAAAGCATAGAAATATGGAAAATTGTGATGACATGGAGGATGTGTGGGTGGAAGGTAGAGAAGTGGATTGGGTTGGAAAGAAGAATTTAGAAAATGAATGGAGAGTGGAACTTCATTGGAAAATGAAGTGTTTATTATGAGCATACATGAAGGAGCATTAGGTGGAAGCTACAGGAAAAGGTTTGCACCCTCTACTATAGGAAGTATTACCTATTGTTCTTGTGGAGTTGTGTCTCTGAATTGCTACATGAAATCATCCTTGGTCTGGGGTTGATGGTATAGACAAAGTCAATTCTCATTGACCAATATTTTGAAATGAACTGGATCAATTATTATCAGTTGGAATGCTCCATTGTAAAAGACATGATCTATCTCATATGGGCCTAACCACCTTGTTTGTAATTTGTTTGGTATTTCTTGAAATATGGAATCAAATAGTAGTTCCCAATCACCTACTATAAATTGCTTGTTCTTGATGTGGGAGTCATGCCATTTCTTCCTCTATTTTTGAACTATCTCTATGTGCTCTGATGCAGATTTTCTCATCTCATCCAAAGAGTTAAGATGTAGCAGACGGTCTCGCTATGCTGCAGGAAGATCAATGTTTAGCTTTAGAGCATTACACAATGTTTTATGCTCAAACTCAATGGGCAACATGGATTATTTCCCATACAACAATTCAAATGGAGATAATCTTGTTGTTGTCTTCCATGTGGTTCTGTATGCCCAGACTGCTTCTGAGAGATGATTTCTCCAGTCACGGTGGTTGAGGTGAATTGTTTTTGTGAGTATTGCATCAATTTATTTGTTGGTGACTTCCGCTTGACCATTGTCTTGTGGATGGTAGGGACTAGACTTCTTATGCCTGATGGTGTATTCTTTCATGAGTGGTATGATCAGGTTTGATGTGAATTGTGCTCCTTGATCAGTTACGAGCTCTCTCGGCACACCATAGCAGGTGAATATCTCTTCATACAGAAACTCGACTACTTTATGATCACAAGCATGATTCATTGCCTTCACTTCAACCCATTTGGTTAGATAGTCTATGCATACCAGATTGTAGGACTTTTCATTGGATGGGGGATCTATAGGACCAATAAAATCCATGCCCCACTTATCAAATGGTGTAACAACCACTTGTGGATGTAAAGGCATTTCATATGATTTTGTAGGATGACCCATCCTTGGCATTTATCACAATTCCTGGCATAATTGGTTGTATATTTGTAAAGTGTGGGTCAGTAATAACCTGTTGTTAATATTTTTAGAGCTTTCCTCTTAGATGCAAAGTGTCTGCCACAGGGGTCATCATGAAAAGCATGGAGTATATCATAGGTTTCATCTTCACGTACACACCTTCTCATGACTTGGTCTGGATGAGTATAGAACAATGTCTTGTCAATCCAATAAAATAGAAAAAGTTTTCTCAATGAGCAGTCTTATGTCCTTAGGAGAAAAATGTGTGGGCATCTTGTCAACTGCAAGGTAATTGGCTATGTCAGCATACCATGGGCTCTTGGCATCAATATGGAACAAATGTTCATCGGGGAATGTATCATCTATCATAGAGGTATCAATGTCATCTTTCTGGAGTCTTGATAAATAATCAGCTACAACATTTGCTTTACATGTCTTGTTAATTATTGTTATATCAAATTCCTATAAGAGCAAAAGCCATCTTGCTAGCTTTCCTGAGATGGTAGGTTTTTTCATAATATATTTTATTGCTGCATGATAAGTATGAACAAAGATTGGATAACATGTTACATAATGACATAAATTATTCAAAACATAGACCACTGCCAGTAATTCATTTTCAGTGACTGTATAATTTAACTCTTGCCCATGTAAAGTTTTGTTGATATAGTAAATAGCATTTTCAAGGTTACTAGATTTATGGCCTAAGACAACACCTATTTCATATTCAAAAGAATATGCATGTATATGAATGGTAAGACCAATCAAACCCTCTAAGTACTGGTGTTTTTGTAAGAAGGGACTTGATCTACAGGAAAGATTCCTCACAAGATGGTGTCCATGTAAACTCAACTTCTTTGGTAAGCAAGGTGTATAGTGGACTAGCTATTTGACTCAATTTTTGAATGAAGTGTCTATATTAACAAGCATGTCCTAGAAAGGATCTAACATATTTTTTCTTAGTGGGTGTAGGCAATGTAAGAATTACCTCAACTTTTGCAAGGTCCACTTGGATACATGCTTCTGAGATGAAGTGTCCTAGCACGACTCCTTCTTGCATCAACATGAAACATTTCTCACTATTCAGGGATAGATTATGTTCTTTACATCTGATCAACAATGTTTCCAAGTTCTTTAAAGCTTCTTCAAAAGTAACACCAAATGTGGATAAATCATCCATATATATTTCCATGCAGTCATGTGAAATATCAACAAAAATGTTGATTATAGCCCTTTGGAAAGTGATTGGAGAATTACATAAACCAAAAGGTAACACAGAATATGCATATTTTCCCCAAGGAAATGTAAATGTTGTCTTTTACTAATCCTTTGGAGCAATGCTAATCCAATTATATGCATTGTATCCATCAAGAAAAGAGAAGTACTTTTTACCAACCAAGGTATCTAGAACTTGATCAATGAATGGCAAGGGAAAATGATCTTTCTTTGTTGTATTGTTCAGTTATCTATAATCTACACATATTATCCATTTACCCTCTTTTTAGTGACTATTACCAAAGGTGAAATCCATTTACTATCTGAGATTGGATAAATAAAACCAACATCCAACAACTTTTGCAACTCAGTCTTTACAATTTCTCTTAAGGTTGGGTTAATTATTCTCTGAGGTTGGCGAAGTGGTAAGATTCATTCATTGATGTAAATTTTGTGTGTATAGAGTTTTGGGTTCAAGCCTTTCATGTATCCATAGTCCCAAGAAAAATCTTTTCCATGTTTACAAAGGAGTTGAGTTAACAATGCTAATTGTTGTGCTGGCAGTTTACTATGAACATGAAGATTGTGGTTAGTAGAGAGCTCCACATTAGTTTTTAGCTCAAGAATTGATACCATTGGTATTGGGCATGTACATATCTCACAAGGTAGTAATTTATGGATAATATCAGGTTTTACTGGAAAAACACAGTTCTCATAGGTAGACAACTGCAGAACAGAGCTTTCAGAAATATCTTTTTCTGTAACACAGTCATTAGTAAGGATAATTTCAATCACATCATCATCTTCTTGCAATTTTAGGAAGGATTTTCTGTGTAATATCATTAGTTGAGAAATAGAGTTTAGCTCTTCTTCCTCATCTCCCAAATCTAGCCAAATAGGAGTACTCAAATCTGGTTGTGGTTGGGCGGGAGGATATAATGCTAACTTCTTGATTTCTTGGCCATTTGAAATTGTCATGTTACCTAATCTACAATTGATATTAGCATTAGTTGTGGCTAACCAAGGTTGTCCAAGGATAACTGGATAACCAACAAAATTTACCTTAGGTGATAATATCAGGAAGTCAACAGGATATTCCCAAGAATCCAATGTAACTACTATATCTTTTATTATGCCATCTAGGGTGACAGTGGAACTGTCTACAATTTGTAAGACTATTGGAGTGGTCCTTAATGCCTCTATACTCAACCTATGCATGGCATCCTTAGTCATAACATTTATAGTTGCTCCAAAATCTACTAGAGCATTCTTCACAGACTGGCCATTAATTATAATATCAACAACTGGGCTTCCAGGGTCAAAGTACTTTGGAATGACTATCTTGTTCAACATAATATCTACAAGTTGACCTATAAAATGTACTTCTTTGGGATCCTTTTTCTTTCATCCAGGATTTTTGAGGCAGGCTTCTTTAATGGCTTTCCCATAAAGAGGAACATCTTTAATATACTGAAACAGTGAAATATGGATATGCATGTTTTTCAATTGGTCAAGGATATCAAATGGTGTTTCTTCCTAGGGTATATGTTTGTCTGTACTAAGCCTTTGAGGAAAAGGAGGATTAACTGAGGTGTGAAAATTAGTTTGACATGATATATTAGTTGGTGGGATAGTATTTCACAAAGTAGTTTCTGGAAGTGGTGTTGATGTTGCAGGAAGGTCTGTAACTTCTGTTATAATAGGAGGTTCTGGTGCAGGCAGGGTCGTACCAGATCTCAAGTGAATATCAGTTATTTATAATGCATAGGAAGGGTACTATTGAGCATTAGTAGCATACATTGGTTGTTTTTGTTTCTTGTTGTTAGTATTGGGTTGTGGCTGAGCAGGTAATTATGTTGGCCTTGGAGTAGGGCTTGTGGCTGTAGGAGGTGGCATTATTGTAGGTTGAGATACTAGGGGTGGTAAAGGTTGATAACCAGGATTTTGATTAGGCCATTATTGATGTCCTCTCCACTAGTTATATGGTTTCCAATTCCCCTATGGTGTCTTCCATTGATTTTGAGGTTGTTGTCATT
The DNA here is from genome assembly GCA_018584345.1 of Thuja plicata. Taxonomy (NCBI): domain Eukaryota; kingdom Viridiplantae; phylum Streptophyta; class Pinopsida; order Cupressales; family Cupressaceae; genus Thuja; species Thuja plicata. The sequence goes on from MU223150.1 coordinate 541,308, forward strand.
GGGTTTGTTGTGAGTTAAACCACTAGTTTTGTTGAGTATTAGGCCAGGCATTGTTCCAAGCAGGTTGGGAGTACTGAGAAGGATTTTGAAAATTATGGCTCTCCATTGGTTATTATAAGGATTAGAAAATTGCAAAGGGCCGTGAGGCATACCTTGTCTTGAGACCCATGGCCGAAGTTGAGCAACAAAGACTACTTGCTTGTCCTCTCCTTCTATTTTCATGTACTCAGTAGGAAGGTGTTGGTACTCTAAATTTTCCACCAGTTTGCACCCATAATATTTATTTTTCTTGCGGTAGGAAGTATTCAAATAGATATGCCTCGGTATTTGCATGCTTCTTTTTGGAATTCATTATATCCAGGTGTGTAGCAACATCATTGATAATATATTGCTTGAAATCTGATAGTAGATTCAAGATTTCCATCTTAGAAATGCCTGAGTTATTCCCCTTAGAAAGTGTGGATCAAAATCCTCTGCCCTTCTTTACGGTTGATCTTGAATAGTTGAGGCAAATTTTCTTAAGATCATACTAGGAAGATTGAGATATATCTCCTCCGACCATAAGGTCAAGTGCTTCAAGGCAGTTGTCATTTACTCCCCTCAAGAAAATGAGTTTTTGTGAATCCTCCTCCAACACATGTTGTGGATTCTTCTGCAATTTGTACAAGAAGTGTGAAATGTAATCTTCTAGAGTTTCATCTTCCATCTGTGACATTCAAAAAATGACATCTCCTCTCAAGTCACCCCCTTTACAATACTCTTTATATTTTTTTGCAGAAACAGAGTCTACATCTCATTCCAACTGGTTGATGCATCAGCCCCTAATACCATAAACCATCTTAGAGATGACTCCTTCAATGTTTCTAGAAACAACTTGAGTTTTTTCCCATTAGTGTTGTAGTCAAAGCTTCAACAAAGAATTTCAAACTCAAACAAAAAGGTGTCAGGGTATTCAGTTATTAGGCCATAGAACTTTGGAAGTGCAATAGTGGGTATGTTTTTGAGGTTAACATTATTGATAAGGCTAGGAATAGGAAATGGAAATGTAGGTTGTGTCATTACTGGAGGTACTTGGAAATGAATTTGCTGCTAGGAATGAACATTATCCAAAGGATTATGAATAATAGATGCACTTGGGGTGGAATTGTCAAGAAAACTGGCCAAAATTTTAGCAAAAGGTCGAATGTCAACTGGATCAAAAGGGTTTTCTTCAGATGAAGGTGCTGCAAGAAATTCAGAACTTGCATAGACAAAAGGTAATTCAACTTCTTTAAATTATTCATTCAGATTAATAGATTCTCTTGGAAGGAATATGTTGTGGACATCTTGTCTTCTTCCTCTTCGATGCATGCAAGTAATTATGTAAACCTGTGAAGCAAGTTTAGGACTCCAAACTACTATCTAGAAAACATGAAACTATCTAAGAGTGAAAAATGACTCAATAAGGTCCTCAACATGACACCATCCCCAAAAACGATGCCAAAATGAACAACCCCACAATAGGTAATAATAATTAGGCCAAAGCTTCTCCTAGGAATAGGGTATTCAAACTAAGTATTATTTTCCCTATCATGAAGTACATTTGAATTGTCAACCCAGGGATGTATACTTGAAATGGGACAACATGATTTGTGCACTAAGTCTCTCATAGAGCCATGTTACTTAAGTGGAGGAAGGAAAATACATGAAAGGAACTTACACTATTATTGCATGAAAGTAAACACACACAACTAATTAATGATATTTATGTTGACAACTATAAGCTCAGCTTTAACCTATTCTATCAACCCAAAGCATTCACTATGATTATCCCTACAGGTGGTGCATGAACATACACAAGTTATAATGTTGCAGGAGGAAACAATAAATTCTACTTGAAATGTTGTAAATGCTTTAAAAAAATTAACCTAGTCTACTCTAATCCACCTTCCAAGTGGCCCCCCTTGGTCGGCTTCTACTAACTAATAAAACATAATATAACTCAAATTACTCCATTATTTTTCCAAAAAAATTGATTACATCATAATAAAACAATACACAAAAACTAAAAGAGTAACTTTGCTTTCAATTGCAACAATGGTACAATCGTATAACTAACTACAATATAATAATCATATCCCCTTATATAGAGGATTAATATTTATTTAAACATAAAGATAAGGTTTGACTGATTCAATCCATAAAGAAAGGATAATGCAATAGCCCACGACATAATATCATAAAGACTGGATAACCGCTTCAACGAAGTATTGACCGCAGAGAAAATATAGCATAATTGTGTTCCTATATTCCCTAAAATGATATTTCCTTCAATTCATCAGGCATGTTATGCTGTGTTATAACAATTCTCCTCATCATAGATAGGACTTCATTGTTTCCTCATCAATGCTACCAATCCACTCTCAAGCCCCTCCTCTTTCCTGGTAAGTTAGTAGCACATGCATATATATTCAATTTTTCAACTATTCAACTTAATCCAAATGTTAGGACATACATTCAAACAATTATATGAAATATTGTGACATATATATAATATTTAGCAAAGTATGTCACTAATATCTACCCATAGGTTTTGTGGATCTGACTATACTTATAGTATGTTCATAAGTTCAAGTACTTAAAAGTTTCACAAGTGTTTTGGAAATGTCTTAGAATAGAGCATAAAATCGGTATAAAATAAAGACAAATTATTTCCCCATCACTATGCAACCCTCTGGTGCTTTCTCAGTTAGATCTTCTTACACTTCATTGTTGAAATTTAATGGCGACCCTAGCTGCTGGAAAAGGGTATGGAATGCTCAACTCAGTCTGAAAATTTACTATTCTAGTGGCCTTCCCTGCATCACAAAATTTTAACCCTTGATAACCTTATCAAGAGAGGGTTCCAACTTCCAAACCGGTCTTTTCTTTGTAAGCAAGAGATTGAAACATTTCCCCACTTATTCTTCCACTACAAGTCTGCTTCCCTAGTTTGGTAGTAGACACTACAAAAACTTAATTTGCAATGGGTTTTTAAAAAAGACCTACACCAGTTTGTTCTTAACTAGAGAAGCTCCTCCCACCACCCCCTTCATAAACAATTGTGGTAGAAGATACCTCCTCATATTTTTTGGTGTCTTTGGATGGAGAGAAACAACATGGTGTTTCAAGATACAGAGCAGAGCATTGATGAGGTGTTGATCATCTTGAACAAACTCTTTCTAGACATTATCTGTCTATAGATGGAGAACCTCTTTTGACCCTCCTTCTCGGTGGGATTAATTTTTATCCAAATATTTGAAGCTCCCAGAGGACTTCAATTTTTTTGACAATTTCAAGAAGATAATGCAAGCGGACACTATTTGGAAAGCCCCTCCCTTCCCTTGGTGTAAGCTTGGTTTCGACAATGCTGCTAGAAATGGGTTGGCTTCTAGTGGGGGGATCATCAAGAATCATAATGGATCTCTCATTGTTTATTTTTATGGCCATCTACAGGTTGATGAACTATAACTGATTGAATGTTTGAAGATGATTAAGTTGATGATCACCGAGCTACATAAAGTAAATGCAATACATTAAATCAGTTAATGTGTTGTATTATCATTGATGTCAACTAGATATAATCTGATTGGTCATATACATAATGTAATAGACTTAAATAAACCAAAGAGATAAAGTTTATGTTATCGGTTAACATATAAAGCAAGTGTACACCGAGTGACACTAAACACCAATGGATAGTGCACACTAACAGATAGAGAACCCTGAGTAGTCATAGTGTATCCTAAGCACCGCAACCCTGAGCATAACTTTAATCAACCCTAAGAAATTCACAGTGTTGACCGATGGAAAATATTGATGCCCATGGACAACTGGAGTCAATGATCGAGCAAACTAAGAGTTGATCACCGATCAGAACTGGAGTTAGGAAATGACAAAGTACTTAGCTGGCAGGAGCTAAATATAGAGTTAACTGATTGATTACTTCTTTTTCATCGATCAAAGAAACTAAGGATAAGAAGGAGATTTAAAGCATAGAAAACAAGGATATATTTTGGGAATAAATCTAAAGCTATGCATTAAAGATTAAAGCAATGCATGAAGAGATTTGCAGATCAAGAAAGCTATCTACGTCAAGAACAAGAAGGATAATAAATGGTGAAATCATGTCTATATAAAGAGACAAGTAATTCATTATGAAGAGAGGAATGCTAAGTATAATTATGGTGAAGATAGAATTCTTCATTCAGATTTGATCATACAGGCTGAAGGACAAAGCCAAGAATTCTGCAGACACCGAGCAACAGAGAAGCAACAACATTCATCGAGCAGAAAGAACAAGGAGGGGAGCAAAGGAACATAAGAGAATATTGATCAGAGAGGTATTATGGAATTAAAATAGATTTGAACATTTGCAAGATTAAGTTGTATTAATGAAAAAAATCATTTACTATTTTAGTTTAACCATTGATTCAGAAAATCTCTTAACCAAGTGGGATTTAACAGTCCTTAATGTATTGAGATACTCAGAAGTATCAAAAGGTTTTTACTTGTTGACAATATAGTGAAAGCACAAGGTCAAAAGACTAACCAATGGTTTTAAATCCTCTAACAAGGTCACACTTAACAGTGTGTTTGTAACCTTTAAAAGGGTTGGTTCTTCACTGAGCTCACTTCAAAAGAGTGAAAATTTTGGGTTATCGGTCCCAAGTGGTTTTTCCCTTAACAAGGTTTCCATGTTAAAAATCCATGTGTCAAATGTGTATATGGTTCATTGCTTTGATTTTTTGCTTTACACATTGCTAAAATAGGATTGGTCGGTAAATACTAAGTTTATTTACTGATATTTGGTAAAGGATAGGCAAAGATAAGCTGCTATTTGGTAAAGCTTAAGAAAAGGATAAATAGTATATTCATTGAGAAGTATATATATGTTAGATTCACACAAGGCATACATCTTGTAGGAATGAAGATAAATAGAGGTTCTATATATGTGATATAAGTTTTGGTTGAATTATTGGATTAATTTTTGAGGCCACTGATTCACCCCCTCTCTCAGTTATTCTAACAATTGGTATCAGAGCTTGTGTGCTTGGAAGAGAGTTTTAAGACTCAAGCTAAAGATCACAAGATGAGAAAAAGGGATGTGCCTAAGTTGAACAAGGACAAATTTGCATCATGGAAAAGTAGGATAAGACTCCACCTATCAGGTATTGGAAATTATGTCACATAGTACTTGGATACTAAATTTGTTTTACCTACTGGACCTCTGACAATTGATCAATTGAGAGAGAAACATGAACACAATCCTATGATGATAGAACTTGCTTCCTCACTCTCCGATGCTAAATTTTAAGATGTCAAATCATGCACCACTGCAAAGAAAATGTGGGACAAACTCAAGCTAGTACATGGAGGAGATAAAAATGTGCCGAGGGCTAAAGTTGAAAGCCAAAGAGGAAATTTTGATGACCTCAGAATGAAAGAAGGAGAAAACATCACTCAGTACAGTAGAAAAATCAAAGAAGTTGTTAAGGCTATCCGAGGAGTAGGAGGTGTAATTGAAGAAGAAACAGTGGTAAGTAATATTCTCAGAACCTTATTATCTGTTTATGCTATTAGAGTATCTGCAATTCAAGAAATGAGAGTAATAGAAAATAACAATGTTACTCTAGGTAGTTTGATTGGTAGACTTATTTCATTTGAGATGAATAACTTTGACAATAGTTTCTTACCAACTATTGAGTCTACATTCAAATCTTCTCTAAAAATAAGTAAATCAAGTCATAAACACACTATGGGAAATGATAGTGAAAGTGATAGTGATGAACAAGAACTTGATGAGATTGAAGCACTAATGGCTATAATATTGTAGAGAGGCAAAGGTAGATACAAAGGTAAATTATCACTGGTATGTTTTAATTGTAAAGAGATTGGACACTTTGTTGCTAGATGTCCTAACAAAAGAAAAGATGATAGAAAAAGTAATAGATCTTATGAAAATAAGTTTGATAGAGGTGATGACCGATATTACTGAAGCAACCAAAAATATGACAAAAGAGATAACCAAGACTACAAGGGCAAAGGGAAGAAGGCTTGTTACTTGGCTGAGAACAAAGCTGAGAATACTGACACTGAATCTGATTAAGATATTGAGGTGGTATTTGTTGCTATGAAGGATGATTCAGACAAAGAATAAAGGTATGTTGAGACTGCACTCATATCTAAGGTTAGTAAAAATGATGTCTGGATTATTGATAGTGGTTGTACTCACCACATGAATGGAGATAAGGAAAAGTTTGAAACTTTTGAATATTATAATGCTGGATTAGTAAGAATGGGTAATGACTCACCTTGTCTAGTTGAAGGTAAAGGAAAAATCATGTTGAATAATATGATCAAATGTGAAAATGCATATTGGGTGAAAGGAGTTAACTATAATATATTTATTGTTTCACAGTTGAATAACACAGGACACCGAGTTGCGTATGAGAATACAAAGGAAAAGATCTATAATGAATCAGGAAGGTTGATTGGTACTAGTGAACAAACAAAAGGTAACCTATTCTATCTTGATGATATTAAGACCACTTGTTTATTGGCTAGAAATGAAGACATTTGGTTGTGGCATAAAATATTATGTCATGTGAGTTTTGACAACATGGTTAGGATAAGCAAGAAAAGAAAAGTAAGAGGCTTACCAAGCATGTCAAAACCCAACCATGTCATGTGTAAGAATTGTCATAAAGGTAAAATGACAAAGTCTAGTTTCAAGAGAAAAACCTACACAACTAATGCTATTCTAGAGCTAGTCCATATTGAATTATGTGGACCAATGAGAACAAAGAGCTATTATGGTGATAGATACTTCATTCTATTTGTTGATGATTATTCTAGAATGATGATTGTTATGTTCTTAAAAGACAAATCAAAAGCATTTAAGATGTTCAAATGGTATACAACTATAGTTGAAAAACAAAGTGGAAAGGAACTAAAATGTCTAAGATCAGATAGAGAAGCATAATTTATTTATGATGAATTCACTAATTTTTGTAATGAGCATGGAATTACAAGACATGTTTCTGCACTGAGAACACCAAAACAAGATGGGATTGCTGAAAGAAGAAACATATCAATTGTTGATTATGCTAGAACACTGATGATTGAGAAAGGCATCACACAAAAATTCTGGAGAGAAGTTGTCAGTACTGTTGTCTATACATTAAACCGAGCTCAATTGAAGAAAGACACCTTATGAGCTATGGTATGGATACACTCCTAATGTAAGTTACTTTAGAAATTTTGGAAGTCAATGTTATATTTTGAAATATGATAGAAATGGAAATCTTAACTCCAAAAGTGATGAAGGAATATTTCTAGGTTATTCTACCAAAAGCAAGGCTTATAAATGTCTTAACAAAACCTCTAACAAAATCATTGAAAGTGCAAATGTCAAAGTGGATGAATTTGCTAAGAAAAATGATGAGGAAAGCATAAAGGAACCAAAAGTTTACAAAATATTTGTCTATATTGAACAACATGACACCTTTCCTGAGCAACAGTGTATCACTACCGAGCGACAAAACAATGCAACCGAGCATCAGGCTGCAAACACCGAAAATTAGGAAATTGCTCACAATAATGTACCGAGTGATGAAGATAAAAATTAAGGTTAAGATGATGATAAAATGATGAACAAAGATCTGAACCAGTACTTGCCAATTATGTCAGAAGACACCATCCACATAACCAGATCATAGGAGACAAAAAAGTTGGAATGAGAACAAGAAGTCACTGAACACTAGATGTCTAATTTGTGATTTTGAGCCTAAATATGTTAATACTGCACTTGAGAATCAAGAATGGGTCAGTGCAATGAATGAAGAGATTGAATAGATTGAAAAGAAAAAAACATGGATATTAGTATCTAGACTGAATGACAAGAATGTCATTGGTACCAAATGGATATTCAGAAACAAACTAAATGAGAATGGAGAAATCACAAGGAACAAAGCAATATTAGTATGCAAAGGGTATGCACAAGAAGAAGGTATTGACTATGGAGAAACCTTTGCACCCATTGCTAGACTAGAAGGAGTCATAATTCTACTTGCTTATGTTGCTTTAAAAGGATTCAAAGTATACCAAATGGATGTAAAGTCTGCATTTATGAATGGAATACTAGAAGAAGAGGTATACATTGAACAACCAAAAGGATTTGTTGATCCTAACAAGAGAAACATGGTTTGTAGACTACATAAAGCATTGTATGGTTCTAAACAAGCACTGAGAGCATGTTATGAAAAAATTCATACTTATCTCATAAGTATTGGATTTGTAAGAACAAGTGATAATAGTAATCTATATTTAAAAGAAGATACTGATGATAACATTCTAATTACTAAGATATTTGTTGATGATATCATATTTGGAGATAATGATATGTTATGCAAATCATTTGCTGATGAAATGAGAAAAGAGTTTGAGATGTCAATGTTTGGGGAGATCTAAATTTTCTTGGTCTACAGATTCTTCAACAGAATGAAGGCATCTACATCACACAATCCAAATACATCAAGGAAATTTTGAAGATATTCAAAATGGAGGACTCCAAACCAGTTGGAACACCTATGGAAACTAGATGCAAACTAACAAAGGAAGACAAGTCAACCGAGGTGAATCAGACCTTATATAGATCCATGATTGGAAAACTAATGTGTGTTGTACATACTAGACCAGATATAGCACATGCAATTGGAATAGTTGCAAGATTCTTTGCTAATCCCAAGGAATCACACATGATTGCTGTTAAAAAAATTCTAAGATATCTAAAGAATACCAAAGACTATGGTTTGTGGTATAATAAATAAGGAAAATTTGAGCTTCAAGTCTATATATATGCTGATTGGGCTGGAAACATAGATGCTAGAAAGAGCACAACAAGAGGAGCATTATTTATGGGTGGTAGACTTGTCACATGGATAAGTAAAATGCAAGGATGCATTTTTCCGTCCACTGCAGAAGCAAAATATGTGGATGCTGCTACAAATTGCTCTAACATTGCATGGATCAAGTAATTGGTGAAAAGTATGAATATAGAAATCCTTGATCCATTAATTACCTATTGTGATAATACAAGTGCTATCAACATTTCAAAGAACCCTTTAATGCATGCTAAAACAAAGAACATTGCTATCAAGTATCGTTACTCAAGGGAAAAATTACAAGAGAAATAAGTGATACTGGAATATGTACAATCCAAGGAACAATTAGCAAACATGTTCACAAAGCCATTTCCAAAAGATACATTTGAGTACCTAAGGAAGAGACTAGGGGTCTGACCCTTGTCTACTGGTCACTAAGCTGACTAGGAGGCTGCACCAACCTACACATTATCAAAAGATCAATCATGTTGATGCAAGCCTAGAAATGGACTAAAATGAAATATTAGTACAAGAAGGTACTTATCAGAACCAAACACCAGAGATATTGTTGGCTACTACAGAGCTGTATTGCTGATGGAAAGAGATATTCATGATATATTTTAGTTTGGCATTATTGTCAAATGGAGAGAATTATCCACATGAAATATCTATCATGATCATCCAAAGGGAGAGAAGAGAAATATCCATCAGGGAGAGGAACAGTCAAAGGGAGAGAAAGATTGAAAGAAACAACCATCCATCTAAGGGAGAGAATTGGAGAAAAGTTAACACTGCATATTTATCCAGTGAAGGGAATGAAGAATGAAGAAAGCACTCTGCAAGAATCAAATCTAAGCTAGAAGAGCTTACCAAGAGTTAGATATTTGAATTGGTTATAGAACAATAATTTTGGTATATTATGGCATGTTTTACATTACATATTTCATATTATTTTGATAAGTATGTTGCCATCAATGACAAAGGTAGAGATTGATGAACTATAACTGATTGAATGTTTGAATATGATTAAGTTGATGATCACCGAGCTGCAGAAAGTAAATGCAAGACATTAAATAATTTAATGTGTTGTATTTTCATTGATGTCAACTAGATATAGTCTGATTGGTCATATACATAATGTCATAGACTTCAAGAAACCAAAGAGATAAAGTTTATGTTAACGGTAAACATATAAAGCAAGTGTACATCGAGTGATAGTAAACACCAATGGACAGTGCACATCGATGGATAGAGAACCCCGAGTAGTCACAGTGTATCCCAAGCACCGCAATCTGGAGCATAACTAAAATGAACCCCGAGAAATTCATAGTGTTGATCGATGGACAATATTGATGCCCGAGGACAACTAAAGTCAATGACGGAGCAAACTAAGAGTTGATCACCAATCAGAACTGGAGTTAGGAAACGACAAAATTCTTAGCTGACAGGAGCTAAATATAGAGTTAATGGATTGATTACTTTGTTTTCATCGATTAGAGAAACTAAGGATAAGAAGGATATTTAAAGCACAGAAAAAAAAAAAAGGAGAGATTTTTGGAATAAATCTAAAGCTACGCTTTAAACAAATTCATGGCGAGATTTGCAGATCAAGAAAGATATCTACGTCAAGAACAAGAAGGATAATAAACAGTGAAATTATGTCTATATAAAGAGACAAGTAATTCATTATGAAGAGAGGAATGTTGAGTATAATTTTGGTGAAGATAGAAGTCTTCATGCATAACTGGTCATACAGGCTAAAGGACAGAGCCAAGAATTCTGTAGACACCAAGCAACAGAGAAGCAACAACATTCACCAAGAAGAAAGAGCAAGGAGGGGAGAAAAGGAACATAAGAGCATATTGATCAGAGAGGTATTATGGACTTACAATAGATCTAAACATTTTCAAGATTAAGTTGTATTTATGAACATATCATTTATTATTTCAGTTTAACCATTGATTCAGAAAATCTCTTAACTGAGTGGGATTTAACAGTCCTTAATGTATTGAGATACTCAAGAGTATCAATTTTTTTTACTTGTTGACAACATAGTGAATGCACAAGGTCAAAATAATAACCAATGGTTTTAAATCCTCTAACAAGGTTTCACTTAATAGTGTGTTTGTAAACTTTAATAGGGTTGGCTCTTCACCGAGCTCACTTCAGAAGAGTTAAAATTTTGGGTTACCAGTCCCAAGTGGTTTTTCCCTTAACAAGGTTTCCATGTTAAAAACCATGTGTCAAATGTGTATATGGTTCATTGCTTTGATTTTTTTCTTTACACATTACTAAAACATGATTGGTTGGTAAACACTAAGTTTATTTACTGATATTTGGTAAAAGCTAGGAAAAGATAAACTGCTATTTGGTAAAGCTTAAGAAAATGATAAATAGTATATTCACCGAGTAGTATATATATGTTAGATTCACACATGGCATACATCTTGTAGGACTGAAGATAACTAGAGGTTGTATATATGTAATATAAGTTTTGGTTGAATTATTGGATTAATTTTTGGGGCCACTGATTCACCCCCCCCCCTCTCAGTTATTCTAACACAGTACTCTACCAACAACCAGGCTGAAAGTATGGCCCTGTTATGAGTAATCAAAATTTCCCTCTCAATTGGAATTCATACTCTTGTGATAGAAGGGGATTCTCAATTTATTATTGAAGCTACCAGAGGGACTTGTTCCCCTAGTTGGTTTTTTAAAGGTATAATTGATGGCATTCACGCTCTTTTTAATGGCTTTGATGAATTTATAATTTAACATATCTATAAAGAAGGCAATGTTGTTGCCGACCATTTAGTCTCTATTGCATTGACTTTCACTGGTATCAAATTTTGGTGAAAGAAGAGATCTCTCCCCTTTCAAAATCTCACTTTTATGAGGAAAAATGCCCCTTTTCATCCTCATGATGGTTTACAAAGCTAAAGACTGGACTCTGGTGCAGGCCTTTTTGGTGTTGTTAGAGATTTTTGGAAGGCTCTTGATTTTTTACCTTTTAGAGACCTTTCTCTATCATGATTTAAATTGACCACCTAGGCATCCTCTGTAGTGCCTGTGTGTCCCCTATTTATACCATTATGATTTGGCGATGTGAAGGACTTATCATTTTTTGTACTACCTCGGTAACGGTGAGCTTTTTTCTAAGCACACGAATTTTGCTAAATTACGCACCATATTTGAGAATATTTTTTCCTTCATAAGTTACCTTTGGAAGGACTTCTTACATGAGGAAGCTACTAATTTTGAGATTTGTGATGCTAAGGGCCCGAATTATAATAAATGTGTCCACTATGATCATTTATCTCACCTATCCACATTTATTCCCATTAAAAGTTATACCTTGGGATTTTTTCCTCAGCCCTACTCTCTGCAACTACTGCAGTTTGTTCTATATCACCATGGGTGGAGATCGCGTGCACATTGAGCTCGACAAGTGTGATCAATGGAAATGTGATGGGACAATTTGGAATATCTGCAAGGAAAATGGCATTTTGTAGCTCATTGAGGTCATGAATGGCCATGACGAGAGTCTCTCTAAACAATTTGTCAGTTCTTGAGAGGCCCAAAGGGTTTCTATGAGAGGAATATCTTTCGAGGTCGATGAAGACATGATTGTGCAGACCATAGGCCTCTCCACATTGAAGGTCACAAGTGGAAGAAGATTAGCAAGGTTTTTGACACTGTTATCCTTAACCAATTCTTTTTGTGCTGGTGAACAACCTATGAAGTTAAGGGGTGGATATGATCATGATTAGTTTCCAGAGGCATGGGATCATGTCTTCCCGATCATGACAAAGTATCTCACATTTGAGGGAATGTTTGGTGTATATTACTATTACCACCTGCCTTTTTTAAACCACTTTAGATATCATAGTTCTATTTTAATTCCTTTTTACCTTCTATATTTGATTGAGATCAATGTCAATGATGTGAATGAGGCCAAGAACCATGACAAAAACTTAACCATTTTACACCAAGGCCTTATGTTTCATCTCTATCACTTCCACTTATCCCTCTTCCCTCCTTGCCAAATTATTGTTCAAGAGGTGTCTGCTTCTCCCACCCCCTTCTTCTATTCTCATGGACACTCCTGGCCCTAACGCCAAGCAATGCCTTAAAACCCTAGTCTTAACATCAAATAGGAGAGCTACCCTATTTCGCATAAGGGTAAGCATGAAAAAATTAAAAAGAGGGTTTCCCCACCTCTTAAATCCAAGGCTAAAGCCTGCAAAAATGCCTAATTCATTATCGATTCTGATGTTAAAATCATCAAGGAGACCACCACCCCAACACCCCTCGTAGGACCACCTGACTTATGGTTAAACTTGAAAAGGAGATTAATTTTAAAGAGGCTTTGGAATTGGATAATGGAAATGATAGTGAAAACAAGGCCACTATGAAAAATGGTGATGAAGATGAGACCCTTTCTACTTTTGATAGTAGTTCATCTCATGTCTGGGCTAGCATTGAGTTAGATTTTGGGAAGCTCACGCATGTGCAAGTTAAAGAGACAATGGAAGTTCTTGCAATGGTTGACAAAAGAAAGACCCTACTAGATGGTGATTTTAGGAAGAAATACATGTTTGGGATGAGGTATAAAATCTCAAAAATTGGTTGGTGGAGATAAATGAAAGGCTTTACAGTGTTTATCACTTTGCTTTGAAGGTTATGCACAAATATGCTACAAAATTGTGTATGTTAGTATATAGAGGCGCTTTGGGGGGGGGGGGGGCGGGGANGGGGGGCGGTGAATCAGTACAAAAAAGTAATGAACCAATTCAACCAAGAATCTGATTATGCTTTTAAACAACTTTCATACAACTAAACATGCAAGTGTAACTATGCAATACAAGTAAAACAATTCAAGCATCCACAAAGAATAACACATAACACCACTATTTTTATCGTTAAAACCCTTGCAAAAGAGATAAAACCATGGTGGGGATGACACCCACAAATCTCTTCACTGCAGTAGAAAGATTTTCCATGTTAGGAGCTTACAATACCCTGTTAGGGTCTCACCCGGTTAAGAGTCACTAGTACCTTGTTAGAAGTACAATAAGACCTATTAGGATCTACCTCGCCAGAGGATTTAGAAATCCTTCTCAGAAGTCACCCTGTTATAGTATTTATATAATGAGACTTGTTAAAGTCCACCCTGTTGAGGGATTTAACTTTCTAACCTATTAGAGTTAGTCTTGAGCAATGAACTCAAATGACTAATTTGGGAATGACACTGCTTGCCTATCATATCCAATCCAATCTCTGAACCCTTTCACAATGGTGTACCTCTATCTTTGATTGCAACCACCAATAATATGATCTTCAACCCTAAATTACATGATTTAGCTTGCCTTTATAATGTTGTTCTTAATTCGGTTAAGACATGAAAAACATTCCACAACTCAGCCCAAAACTTTGACCTAACTCATGTAAATCAGTGCCAATCATACCTAATATGTCAGCCCCAAATGTTTACAAAATTTTATTACCAAACACCAACAAGTAATCAACCACCTCTATCATATGTTCATCAACAAATAATTGATAACTCAACCGATTCAAACTAAACACATCACCAAAATACCAACTTACTCAAAACATTGAGTTAACTATCGTGGTCGGTAAACTGAACTTGATTGACCAAAATAATGCTCTTGTAATGATCACACCACACAATGTACTCGCTATCTCGATCACCACTCAAAATAATTTCTATTACAGTCTTCATGTTAATTGATCAAAACACTTATCTTATTTTGCTTTACCTACCATCCAATCGATCAGTATTTGTAACCTATTCATCAAATCTGATAGAGTTTCCATTAATGACAAACTCATAAGCATTAAACACTACATCTAAACTTCAAAATTCATCTTAATTCCAACAATCTCTCCCTTTGGCATTGATTGAAAGATATAGTGAAAATAATTATCTCCTCAAAAATGTTCCTCTCACCGATTCACCAAAAATATATACATTATGCATACAGACATAGATGCATAGAATGAGTTAGAATATTTTGGACTACTCCCACTTTGATAACTAAACTAGGCCCCTAACTTTATTTTCACTGCACCGATCACTCCCACTTTAACAATAATGACAAAGGTACAAAAATGAATTTAAAAAATGAAATCATCTTACCAATCACAACCTTTCAAAACATCTCTAAAATCAACTTTGGTTGTCTCTAAAGAACTCTCCCATGACTTATGAAATTTCTCTATGGCTTTAATATTTCCATGTAATATAGAAGCTAACTCCTCCATAGATTCAAGTGTACTAATGTCTGGTAACCCAAGTGTTATTTCTGAATCTTTAACATTTTGTTGCATTACATCAAGTATATGAATCAAATAAGTTTGTAACTCTAGTAAGGTAGTTATCCTCTTATCTTGTTCTTCTTGTAATGTCTTCAGCTTGTGATTTACAACCTTAACTTGTGATCCATAAGTAGTAGTTGAATGTGAAATGGGATCAAAACTAGCAATTAAAGTCTTAAGCTCTTGTTGAGCTTCATTTCTCTTTAGGTCCAAATCTTGGGTAAACAATTAAAAATCAGAAAATTTAGCAAGTAATTTTCCAACCCCCTTCAAATTTTCCTTCACCTAGTTCACTTGAATTGTAATTTTCCCTTTATATGATGCAATAGTCTCCTTTAACTTATCAATCCTCTTATTTTCATAATCCATCTTTTCTCTATTCATGGAAGCTTCCTCCAAACTATTAACTTGCTCAGTGATAGCATTGATCAAAGTCTCCATTTTCTTAATCAATGTAGCATTAGGATCATAGCAAACTTCAGGTACAAGATCTGTAAGAATGTCTCTAGCTGACTAAAGTACTTGTTCTTGTTTCTTTCATCTCTAAGTGTGTCCCTTTCAACTTTCAACTGTAGTATCTCATATATTCTCATTAATTCACTAGGACTCATTTTGGTAACATCAATAGGTCCTTGTATGACCTTAACATCCTCATTTCTAATTTCATCTTCAATTTTTTCCTCAGAAATATCCATTTCCTTTCTCTTCTTCTTCTAACTTGAACTCTCACTTAGATCCAATTTTCTTTTTACTGAATGTGTTACAACATCAACTCCATGAGCTTCATCTTTCTTTCCAACATCACCTATATGTCCAACTACATCAGCTGCAATAGGTATCACCACCTCTTCATTATTATCCTTATGTGTATCCTCTTTTCTTTGCACATCTTCAAAATTCAATACTAGGATATTTTTGTGGACTATCAGGAGGTATATCATCGATAATTCCTTTAATCACTTTCTCAGTAGTGACAAATTCATCTATTGTTACCTCTTCAAAGGTAGTCTCTTGTGTTTGTTTCTCCTCTTGAGTACAATCCACCGATTCATCTTCTTTCTCTGATTTATTTTTCATGATATCAAGAGTCTCATCATGAATTACCCATGATTCACCAATGAGTATTCTACATACTCTACTTCTTGTTATGAAATCAGGTCTAATAGCTTCAATTATGATCTTCACTTCTTCCATAGAAAATTTAGGATTAAGTAGAATCAATGCTTATTCCATTATTTCTCTATCCTATTTCAGAGCATATCTCCACCTAGCATCAATATTCTTGTAAAGTGATTCAGGTATCATTTTATGTAGATCACTAGGTCCTCTGCCAAACTTATTAAAATGTATACAATAGCATCTTCTACCTTTTTATTACCTTTATCATCATATAATTCATAGCATCAGTTGGCATCACTCACACTTCCATATTATATTATGATCTTAGCTATGCTATCAACAATAAAAGTTCTCATAGTCTTAGGTTTAACTAATTTCTCAGTTGTCATGCCAACAATCTTTGATCTTTTGCCACTAGCCCTCAATTCAACTTGTTCTTTATTAGTATCTATTTGAGGTTCTTCTACCACAGTTGTATCCTTCTTCTTACTCTTGCCTTTTGACTCTTTGTAGCCATTTTTTCATCCTTCAATCCATAGTCATTACACATTTAGGTGTATGCATTGAAGATAACACTTGAACTAAGATCCTTAATCTTACAATGACCAAACAATCTTATATCCCCAGTCAACAACACACCATGGGGTATCAAAGATAAAACACCTACGGGATCATTCTCTACCGCCTTCAAATAATGAAACTTAAATATTGGTCTTGGTTACTCTTTAATCTCAACCAATATAGGAGTTTCCATAATTCCAACAATAATTTGCTTCACAAAACACAGTATATAACCTTCACAACACAAAAAAATACTGCTTTTGTTCATCGATAAGGGTTCTTCATATACTGCGTCAACTCTAGCACAAGATCACAACTATCAATCCATAACCACTTCAAATAACCTTAGAATTGCTTGCAAGTTCTCTTCTTAGCTCGTAGAATGCATTATGATAAATGAACTTCTATTTTTCCCTTTTAACTTTTCATTTCCAAGTAATAAATGCAACAATAAAATAGTACCTTTAACTAGATGCAACCGGTTAGAACATAAATAGTCACTATGCCATAAACAAAACCATTATGCGGTCACATAGAATCATATGAAATACAAGATTCTTCATTAGATTATTTCATAACATCAATAAGCATCTTAATATTTTGATAAATCTTACTATGCACACAACTTAGGGGATAGGTTATAGATCCTACTTGATTTTCTCTCCCTAAGACAATAGATTTGACTTAGTTTGATGATGAATTCTCCACATTACCTCATGTTGTGGAGCTCTCTATCAATTCAGAAGATTTGAGGTCACCTTTCTTAACTCATGTTTCCTTTATCTTCTTGCCTTTATCATTAACATGTCTATTCATCGGTTGACCTCTAGTGTTTTTCTTCTTAGCTCTGCAAGATCTAGAAAGATGTCCAATCTTGTTGAAATAGTAACACACCATACATGTTTGTCTCCACGATCTAGCATTGCCTCTACCAGTTCTCATCTTCCAATTCACTGTTGTGTGTCCATAATTGTGACAAATATAATAGGTAACATTCAATTGGTTGCCTTGTTGATTAGTTTTCTTCCAGTTGGAGTTATATGGCCTTTTATCATTGATTCTAGCCACGCACTCAGTTTCAATGATAAAAAATACCATGAAATACATTAGATATAGAATTGTAACCCTCAAATATTCTATAAAATTTTCCAAATCTAGGAATAGGTGTGTTAGGTCTATTAGGTCCAATAGGTCTAAACCTACATACATTAGAAATATGACCTTCCTTGTGACAATTGAAACATACCGATCTATAATTCCTCTTACCATCTTTGTTGTTGTTCACCTTAGCTACTAACTCTCATTTTCCATGGATCTCCTTTGTACCAGATGAATCAATGATTTCAAATTTAGAAAACCCTAAACCTTTTTTCTCACCATTTCTCCTTTGGCTTTAGAGTTATTCATCAAGTTTAATAGAACTCTTATTGAACTTATCAAACAAATCACTGGTTGCCTTAATTTTTCCTTTCAAATTTTCATTCTCTTTCCTCATATTCTCATTTTATCTTGTGGCATTAGCATTTTCTTCATTTGTATTATGTAGGTGTTCACGTAAAACAACAACTACTTGTTCATATCTGAATAGTTCCTCAATCTTGGCTTTTAAGGTGTCATCTTTACATTTGAGAGAATCTTATGCATTCTTCTTGGCTTAATCTGCATCTTTCCTTGCTTATATCTCTTGACCCATTCTCATTGAGAAGTTTTCCAAATCCCTTTGTACGTTCTTCTTTTCTTGGTTCAGCATGTCCAACACCTTATGCATGTCCTTTTTGTCTTTATCTAGTTGCTCATTCTCCAAGACCACAACTTCTACCTCACATTCATTAGATCCACTATGCTCAAATAGTTGTTTGATGAGATCTTGAATCTCACTCAATTTTTCAACCAAATCTTGTCTCTTAGCCATAGATATCTTTAACTAATCATTGAGTTTCTCACTCATATCTTTAGCCTCTGCAAGTTGCCTTCTATAGAACTTCATGTTTTCCTTAAGGATCTCTCCTAATTTGTTAGGCTTCTTCAAGGGAACCTAGCTCTCATACCAATTATTAGTATATATAAGCACTGAGAGGGGGGGGGAGGGCGAATCAGTGCAAATAGATATTGAACCAATTCAACCAAGAATATGATTATGCTTTTAAACAACTTCCATACAACCAAACATGCAAGTATAACTATGCAATAGAAGTAAAATAATTCAAGCATCCTCAAAGCATAAAACCACTATTTTTATTGTGGAAACCCTTGTAAGAGGGAGAAAAACATGGTGGGGATTACACACACAAATCTCTTCACTGAAGTAAAAAGAGTTACCCTGTTAGAAGCTTACACTACCATATTAGTGGCTTACTCGATTAAGAGTGACTAGTACCTTATTAGAAGTATAATCAAACCTCTTAGGATCTACCTCACTAGAAGATTTAGAAATCCTTCTCAAAAGTCACCCTGTTAAAGGATTTATACACATGATACATGTTAAAGTCCACCTTGTTGAGGGATTTAACCTACTAGCCTATTAGAGTTAGTCTTGAGTAATGAACTCAAATGATTGATCTGGGAATGCCACTACTTGTCTGTCAAATCCAATCCAGTATTTGAATGTTGGCACAATGTTTTGCCTCTGTCTCTGATCGCAACCACCAATAACACAATCTTCAACCCTAAATCACATGATTTATCTTGCCTTTATACTGTTGTTCTTAAGTCGGCTAGGACTTGAATAACATTCCATAAGTCAGCCCAAAACATTGACCTAAATCATGAAAATTATCACCAAACATACCTAACATGTCAGCCACAAACATAATACAAAAGTTTATTACCAAACACTGACAAGTAATCAACCACCTTGATCATCTTATCATTAGGAACTAACTGGTAACTCAACCGGTTTAAACTAAACACATGACCAAAATACCAACTTACTCAAAACATTGAGTTACCTGTCGCGGTCGGTAAACTAAACTTGACTGACCAACAATGCTCTAGTAATGATTGCACCACCCAATGTGTTCGCTATATCAATCGCCACTCAAAATACTTTCTGTTATAGTCTTCCTATTAACCAATCAAAGCACTTAGCTTATTTTGCTTTACCTATCCATCCAGTCGATTGGTATTTGTAACCTATTCATCAAATATGATAGAGTTGCCATCAATGAAAAACTCATAAGAATTAAATATTGCATCTCAACTCCAAATCCATCATAATTCCAAAAGTGTATGCTCCAATCTGACAACAAAAAAGGTACCAAGGAAGCGAAATATTAAAAGAAGTTATTCAAATTCCTTCTAGAGGATTGGACGACTATGATGCTCATCAATGAATGGAAAAGGAAAAAGAGCTAGGAAAGATCCCTCTCTCCAGTTTCATATTTTTGGCTAGCCTTGGCCTTCATGGACCTTTTATGTTTTGTTTATGTTTATTTGGTTTCGTCTGAACTAGTGCTTTCTATTTTACTAATTTTTGACCCTAAGTGGTCTTGGTTAAAAACTTTTATCTTTGCTATGTTAATTACCATGCTGGACTCTGGTGATTTTTTGAACTATTTTAGTATGGTTTACAATATCAATCTGGTTATTATGGATTATACCAATGATAGTTTAGTTTTTCTGATTCGAAAGGTTCAACTATGTTCCCTTTTGTTTTTTATAGTGATGCTAGGGTAGCTAATTTTGATTCTCTCTGGGTGGTTATTGTGTTGACTATGTATAAATGTTGATGATGTTATTGTGTTGATAATGTTCGTCTGTTGTTGTTGTGGTTTTTGCTACTAGTTGCCCTCTGGGTTAGTTTGTAAAGGGACAACACCCTTGGTTTGTTGCATTATTTTACAAAAAAAAAATTCAATGAAAAAGTAATTTTATATAAAATAATAATAAGCACTATAAATTTATTATAACTAATTGGAAAATATGTTAAATTAATACATAAATTAATGTTAAATCTATACATAAATTAATTGTTCTCCAAAAATAATCTATCTCATCACAACTAAGAGATTGCGGAGTACATCTGTCCTGATGGGACAGTTAGACAGACTGGGGCATGGACATCATAATTTAGTTGGCTCCAAATTTTGATGTCAAACATTGGGTACGTATTTTAAGGAATTATTGACAATTTTGTATAATTAAATTTTAAAAAAGAAAAAAAAAAGATTTTTCCCCTTACAATTTTTATTATAAGTCAAAAGGAAGGAAAATAAATTATAATTTTTACAATCATTAAAATAGAAAATTAAATAAGACTATAGAAACTTTGTCCAAAAATTTTAATTCTCAATTATGATTGGTTGAATTAATTAAAAAATTAAATTGAATGATTATAATAGTATACCTGGCTTTGGGAGGAACTAATAAGTGCAGGGAAGCAAAATTTTGGGATTGAAAAATTAAGAAAATTTGTTTTGGCTTAATAGTTATGCAAGTTATCTTTTATGATTGTGAAGTATGGGGGATAAATATATCAAAATTCAGTTGGGGACTAATTGAAAGAGTTCAAAAGCATCTAATCACTAGTAATCTCAAAGTTAAATCCACAGTTCCATGTGAAATAATTTTGGTTAGGGCGGATACTTTTTTGTTGGAAGCATTAGCGATAACTCAGTTAATAAGTTAATTTCAAAAGTTTGAAAACATTGATAACCATCACTTGCCCAAAATAGTTGTGAGGGGGGGTCTAAATTGTAGGAATAAAATATGGATGGAGAAAAAAAAACTAGATGAACAAGTGGGGAATCAACTTTCAAGAGTGATATAACACAAATGTAGAAGAAATCAAAATCCATGTAACTGAAATGTTCAGATTTGTCATGTGGACAAAGTGGTTTGGGTGTAAAAAAACTCACTACATCAAATAATTTAACCCAACTAAGGAACATGATAAAAAAACATATTTAGGGGTTTCTATTAAAGGGAAAGAAAGGTTTTTAGTTTCTCAATTGAAGTTCAACTCATATCATCTTAGGTGTAAAACTGGTAGGTGGAAGATACCCAAAGAAAAATGGGAAAAAATAACATGCATATTATGTAATAAGGGAGTAGTTGAAATAGTTTGGCACTTTATCATGGAATGTACAAATTATGAGGATATCCATACTCAGTATGAAAAGGCTTTAAAGGTTGTCAACATGCACTATCTATTTGAGGAAGAGAAGATTATCCAAATGACTAGCTTGTTTATTAAAATTAATAGCAAGAGGTCAGATATGAAAAAGAGCATGAAGATGAATTAAAGGGGTTATGTTCTCAGTCCCCTAGATTGTTTGTTCTCATGGACGTCATTAATATATTTCATTCGTTGATTCATAATAATAGATAGATAAAAGGGTGGGTGAGAGCATTTCCACAAAATTGTGACTAACATTTGTATTATATATTCCAAATGGTAAATAAAAAAACTTGACATTATCACACATTTCTAAGGATTATTCTTAATTATTGATGTAGGGACATATGAGGTTCTTGGAAAATTTGTGGCTGTCAGATTTTTGGTTGCTTTGGAGCTCGGTTGAAGGATGGAGTTCTCAGTTGGAGTACTTGGTTAAAGGCTGCTCGGTAACTGTGATGGTTGCTCGGTTGGAGGTGTTGGCTCACCGACGACCTTAGTCACTTGTGTTGGTTCTTCTTCACCAACAAGACTTGGTCATTGGCGTTGGTTTGGTTTCACCGACTGGTCTCGGTGTCTGCTGTTGTTGTTCCTCAGTTGTTTCACCGAGTAGGGTTCAAATGGTTTTTTGGCTTCACTGTCTAGTTTCTTATGGTTTGGTACTATTTTTCACTGAGTGGTCGATCTTTTGGTGTTCTTTCTCACCGATTGGGTTCTTTGGTTGGATATGTTGGCCGACTTGCTGGCTGACTTATGCATTTAATTTGGGTCACGACATTTATGTGGGGTCTCTCTTTGGAGATTGTGTGGACCTAAATATGGTAGATTTAATGACCGTTGCAAGACAACTAGTGAAGAACACATTGGGTGTTGTGTTCTTGATGCCGAATTATGTTTTGATTTATTTCTTTCTAGTGCCAACTTGTGGAAAGGTTGTATAAATAAAGAGGGTTGGGTAGAGTGTTAGCTGGTAAATAATATGGGTGGAAATATTTGATGTAAGATCTACAGATCTGAGATAAGTGGAAGGAAACTAGAAGAGCTAGTAGCATGTTGGCTTAGGAGGCAAGAAGATTGTTTGGTGGCTTGCAAGCACAAGTTTAGATTCTGTCTTGGAGTTCCTACTAGGTTGTTGTGTGGTGTGTCACAGAAGTGGACTAGTTTGGAAGGTGGAGCTAAAGATTGTAATGAGTTGTTGTGTAATGGAAGAAGGTAAATGGCCTGATGTTTGCAGAAGATATCAGTGATAGATCTTAGTGTGATTTCATTGTATTTGGCCATAACTGGGAAGGCCTTACAGCCCAACATGTTGCATGTAATTTAATATGAAAATGAATATAAATTAATATGAGTTTATATATCTTGTGTTGTTATGTTTCCGTTGTTTTTTTCTTGTTGTTGGCTGCAAGTTTGGACAGTCCTTTATTGGATCCTTTGAGCTTGACTGCATCAAGTGGTATCAGAGCTGGTTCATTTCATCTGGGAGATTGGTTGCATATCTGTGTTCTTGAACTTGTGCACTGTAGCCTAGTTTTTTGTGAGGCAGATGATGGTAGATCACACTTACAACAACTTGGAGGTTGTCACAAGGTGGTCAGAATTGGATTTGTTGTAGAGGGTTTTTGAAGATCTTGGAAGATGCCCCCGAGAAGATTGGACCCTGGGATGGTTGATAAGATTGTTGAGGATCTGCTAGTTAAGATCCATGGTGAGATGAAGAAGCTAAAGATTGAGGTCTTGGAAGAGATAGGGTTGATTTTGTTGAGCTCAGTAACCTTAGATCTGTTGGTCATGTTGAACTTTGGGCAGAGTATCTAATAGCTTTGCTGATGGAGAAGTTTTGCATGATAGAGGAGAAGATCATGTGCAAACTTGGTAGAAGGATTAAGGAGTTAATTGATTAGATGTTTTAGGTATTTTTCTTGCACTCTCCTTTCCTAGATGAGATTCTGAGACCAGGTTGTGGGATTGAAAACCTAGGAAACAAACTCAACATCCTCAACAGAAAGGAGACAAGATAAAGCTAACATTGACAAGGTTCAAAGACCTTCTACACTTTGAGATCCACATCACTCAAGTCGGCACTACCTAATCGGCACACACATAGCCTCTTTGTGAAAAACAATATCTTGTAGACACATAACTCTGGAATAGATTTCAAACCTTTAGGTAACATGTACCTCAGTGTTTTACCAAATCTCATGCAATATCCCACTTTCATAGAGTATGTCTAAAAACTAGAACTATCCTAACTCCTATCAACATGAAAGGGAAATAATTTTCATTTATGATTTGATTAATGGATCCCTGAAATACCCCGGATCTCTCATAGTCCATTGCCTTATCCAATGGGCAAAAAAATCAAACATAAATTTGCAAAAGAAGATTATGGATAAAGAAAACAACACAATCTAATATGTCTAATGCCTTACATCAAACATACCCCCATTAATCAAGCTATACTTGTGAATCCACCTGTGTATTCAAATATTTAATTACCTACTCAAAGTATTTAACTCCCCCCTTGGAGAAGAACCTAGAATAAACAATACATTAATCAACATCCACTGAAAAAAAAGTTGACATACTCTTGATACCCCAACTCATACATATCTGAAGAAAAATTCTAAATCATAGTCATCTTTTAAATGACTCCATCGCTAATCAACAATGGACAAAACCAAAACACCCTTGATGCCTTAGTCTCTATGATTCAAAAATCAAATGGAGAAAACTTGATAACAAAACAACAACACTGAAATTTCATTCATAAAACTTTCTCATACAATGATGTCCTTCTTTGAAACCATAAATAAACTAAGAACACCCTATATGAAGAGAAAAGGAAGAAATATTTACAGAGGAACCACACTTTGAACTTGCTCTGAATTCTTGCAGAGAAATGGGAACCTTATAATAGAGAAAAGAAAGATACATATAGAAGGAAACCCTAAAAATGACATCTAATTGACATCTATCCCCCTTTTGAACCTGATTCACACTTATCCTTCTTTCTCCACCGATTGATCTTTCTTCAAAAGATCTGAAATACAATCTAATCTATATACCTACTTGTCTGAAAGCAATAACTTGGTCGATGAATGTAGAAACAACAACAATATGATCAGAACCCTAATAGCACCAGTCGAAAAAATATAACCATACTCAACAAAATACTATCCATCTGCACTCTACAACATCAATAAATTCAGCCAAAAGATCAGATTGAACCATTTAAACAACTTTGTGACTTGGAAAGTAGTGCCACCGCCTAAAACCCTGAGAAATCAATTTGAATATTTAAATATCTTCTCTAATGGCTATAGGTGGTGCAGAATCACTATCAACGACTGAGATTGTATCTTTTTACATCTTTAAAATTGAGTTGTCGATCATATTTTAATTACCCAGGAGCCAAGAGCCCATCAGATAGGTGGCACACGGGCGCAATGCCTCATACATTATCTCATGATCATCTCTTATTCTAGGCATATCGCTGTCCATCCAATTCATTTACATAAGCTTCCCTTTAACCTTCCCTTGTTCTAGCCCCACGATCACAGGAGGACAGGTGTCAACTAGGTGCAATGCCTCAAAGACTAATCTTTGATCATCTTTGGATTAAGGCAATGCACCAGCCGTCTGATCAGAAGAAATTTGTTTTATCTTTATGTTATCCTTTAGCGCTGACCAAAACTAACTTGTGACATGGCAGGCTAGCGAGATGCCTCAATAACTATCTGTCGAGCATATTTTCCTTAAGGTATAACACCAACCAATATATTAACACCAAACTACAACCTCTTTAAATTCCTTTGAAACATGAGATCTATGACCTCAGTAATGCCACATGTCAAGTGGGCGTAATGTCTTGATCACTATTTGTCGTTCATCTTCCCCTTCAAGGCCAAGCGACGACCATTAGATCAAATCAAACTTGATTGGTCTTTATCTTTAACCTATCTTTAACCCAAATCATCTCAATCCTTTGTATCTCTAGATTTCTAGATGCTTGGCTTAACCCTAGTTTATTTAGAGATTGAGTGAAAAGGCACATCTCTGAGTCGTTGAAAACCTTCTTTAACTCTAGTCCCATTCTGAGATTGAGCGACCACCACACATCTGAAACATGATCAACGATCCTTGATCAATCTCTAAACACTTGGCTTGACTCAGGTTTGATCTTAAGATTCAGAGATAAAATCATATATCTGAATCTCTGAATGATTGTCTTACCCGACTTAGATTATGAGATCCAGCGACAAAGACTATCTTTGAATCTCCAAATAAGTAACTTGACCATACTTAACTCACGAGATCTAGCAAAAGCCACCCAATCTAATGTACATTGATGGTCCTCATTGAGTCTCCAGATCCTTTTCCACTTAACCACAACATTATGAGATAAGGAGATAAACGTAAAAAGTCAAGTCTTTACCTTTGTCACTAGATCACTGAATGTTAAGAAGTAACCACTAAATATTATGAGATTCAGAGATAAAGACTTAGCCGCTGGGCCTACCAAGAAAAGTAACGAGCCTTCACTAGATCTCAAAATGAAATGAGCATATTTCCTTCCATTATGAGATTAAGAGATAGCCTTGCTGCGCCAAGTCTTCAGACCATATGGAATGTTTGATCTTGATTGCGAGATCTGGAGATAAGGCTTAGGAAAGAATAAAGCACATGGACCTAGGTGATTTAAGTGACTCAATAAAGTAACTTCATTTTATAATGTGAGACAAAGACTTAGGGTTTACACCAAAATTTGCACCAAGGGCTACAAAATTGAAAATTAGAGCTTAAGGATTAGGCAAAAAAACTTGTAGAAATAGGCGAAAATAAGACCAAATAGCAAATCAAGTTTGAGTTATAATAGAGGCTCCAACTGAGGAAGGTTGAATGCAAGTTAATGATGATATGTAACTAATTAAATGTTTGAAGATGTTAAGTTGATCATCAAAATATAGAAAGATAATGCAAGACATTAAATCAGTTAATGGATTGTATTGTCATTGATGTCAACTTGATATAATCTAATTGGTTAAAATCAAAGTGTCAAAGACTTCAAAGAATCAGAGAGATAAAATTTATGCTTTCAGTAATGCGTAAAAGACCAGAATTCACTATGTGACTTCAAACACTGACAACTAGTGGAACCCGATGGACAAAGATCACCAAAAGTTAAGTTATAGTGATGCCTAAGCAAAGAAACCGATGAGCATTACCAAAGAGAAGAATCACAAGCATTATCGATGACTAGAATTATAGTGTTAACCGACGAGCAAAAATTTGTAGTGAAGCCCAAAGGAAAGACAACCCCAAAGGATAGACAACCCCGATGGAGAAGCTCGAGGAGAACTGAAGCATTGACCGAAGCTATGAAAGAGTTAAAACACCAAAGTTAACTAGAGTTTTGAAACGACAAAATATCTAGCTGGAAGAGCTAAATATAGACTTAACTGGTAGTTATCATTGTTTTCATTGACAATATAAAGCCAAAGATAAGTAAAAGATTTAAAGTAGTTTTGTCCAGTTGGCAAGAAGATCTCTATGAGATAAAACAAGAGTTTTTCTTTAAATCAGATTGCGGATCACACCAAGATCAAGAAAATCAAGAACCTAGAAACAGTGATATCATATGTATAAAGAGACAACTTAATTCATTATGAATTAAGGGGAGTGAATGAAAAAGAGGATGCTGGAGAGAAAATGATGAAGAACAACTTCATACAGTCCCGATCAATCAAGCTGAGGAAAGAGCTAAATATTTCTGCGGACACCGAGAAACAGAGCATAGCATCACCGAGCAGAACAAAAGTGGAGAAAAGGTATTGAAAATATATATTGATTAGATTGGTTTAATGATCTTACAATAGATCTGAAAATATGTAAGTATAAGTTGTATATGTGAATAGATCATATTGTTTCAGTTTAACTATTGATTCAGAAAGTCTCTTAACCGAGTAGGATTTAAAGATCCTTTCTATATTGAGATACATCCCAACGAGTATCAAAAATTTTGATCATAAAGATAGCATGAGATGCCATATACCATTTGACAAACCATAAGAGTTTGGACAAGGAAGGTAGCATAAAAATGCCCAATATCAAGTGACAAACTAATCTTTTAAAGCCTGTAACAAGGTCACACCTAATAGTGTGTTTCTAACCTTTAACAGGGTTGGATTTTCACCGAGCTCACTTCAGAAGAGTGAAAATTTTGGGTTACTGGTCCCAAGTGGTTTTTCCCTTAACAGGGTTTCCACATTAAAAATCCATGTGTTAATGTGTTTATGAGTCATTACTTTAGTGTTTTACATTACACATAGCTAATCTAGATTGATCGGTATACTCTAAGTAATTTACTATTTTTTGGTAAATTGAAAGACTGCTATTCGGTAAATATAAAGAATAAGGTTTAACAAAGCATTTCGAGTAGTAGTAATTTGATAAGTATAGTTGAAGGCATTCATCTTATAGGACTGAAGATAACTAGAGGCTCAATATTGTGGTACTAAGTTTTTGGGTTGATTAATTGGAATATTTTTGAGGCCGCTGATTCACACCCCCCTCTCATTTATTACTAATAATTGGTATCAGAGCTTGTGTGCTTAGAAAGGGAGTTTAACAACTCAAACAAAAGATCACAAGATGTTCCCAAGTTGAATAAAGACAACTTTACATCATGGAAAAGTAGAATAAGACTCCACCTATTAGGTATTGGTAATGATGTTACTCAACACCTTGATACTAAATATGTGTTTCCTATAGGACCTCACACTCTTGAGAAATTAAGAGAAAAGCATGATCATAATTGCATGATGATAGAACTTTCCTCATCACTCTTTGATGCTAAGTTTGGAGATGTCAAAACCTGCACCTCTGGAAAGAAAATGTGGGATAAGTTGAAGCTGGTACATGAAGGAGATGCTAATGTACTAAGAGCCAAGGTAGAAATCCTAAGAGGGAGGTTTGATGACCTAAGGATGAAAGAAGGAGAAAATATCACTCGGTATAGTTGCAGAATCAAAGAGGTATTCAATGCCATCCAAGGAGTTGGAGGTGTACTTGAAGAGGAGATAGTGGTAAGTAAAATCTTAAGAACCTTACTACCTATATATGCTATTAGAGTTTCTGCTATTCAAGAAATGAGAGTAGTTGCAAACAATACAGTTACTCTAGATAGTCTAATTGGTAGATTGATTTCATTTGAGATGAATAACTTTGATAATAGTGTCTTACCATCTATAGAATCTATATTCAAATCTTCTTTGAAAATAAGTAATTCAAGTCATAGACATGCTATTAAAAATGATAGCGAAAGTGATAATGAGGGTCAAGGACTTGATGAGATTGAAGCACTAATGGCAAGAAGATTGTAGAGAGGTGAAGGTAGATACAAAGGTAAATTACCACTTGTATGTTTCAATTGTAAAGAGGTTGGACACTTTGCTGCAAGATTTCCAGACATAAGAAAAGATGACAGAAGTAATGAAAGATCATATGAGAATAAGTTTGATAGAGGTGATAACAGAGATTACCGAAGCAACCAACAATCTGACAAAAGAGATACCCGAGACTACAAGGACAAAGGGAAGAAATATTGTTACCTAGCTGAGAATAGGGCTGATGACACTGACACCGAATCAGAAGAAGACATTGAGATGGTATTTGTATCCATGAAGGATGATTCAGACAAAGAAGATGAAAGGTATGTAGAAATTACACTCATATCTAAGGTTAGTAAGAATGATGTCTAGATCATAGATAGTGGCTGCACTCACAATATGACCAGTGATAAACAAAAGTTTGAGACTTTTGAATACTATAATGGTGGTTCACTAACAATGGGTAATGATACACCTTGTCCAGTTGAAGGTAAAGGAACTATAATGTTGAATAACCTGATCAAATGTAAAAATACTTACTGGGTAAAAGGACTGAATTATAATCTATTAAGTGTTTCATAGCTGAATAATATAGGTCACCGAGTGACATTTGAAAATAAGAAGGCAAAAATCTTCAATGAATCAGGAAGGTTGATTGGAACCGGTGAGTAGACAAAAGGTAACCTTTTCCATCTTGATGACATTAACACCACTTTTTTAATGGCTAGAAACAAAGACATATGGTTGTGGCACAAAAGACTATGTCATGTGAATTTGAAAATATGATAAATATAAGCAATAAAAGGAATGTCAGAGGCTTACCGAGCATGACTAAGCCCAAGCATATCATGTGCAAGAATTGTCAAACAGGTAAGATGACAAAGTCTAGTTTCTAGAGTAAAACCCATACATATAATGCAACTCTAGAATTACTCCATACTGATCTATGTGGACCCATGAGGACAAAGAGTTACTATGGGGATAGGTATTTTATTCTCTTCATTGATGATTATTCTAGAATGATGATAGTTATGTTCTTAAAAGATAAATCATAAGCATTCAAGATGTTTAAATGGTATAAGGATATGGTAGAAAAACAAAGTGAAAATAAATTGAAATGCTTAAGGTTAGATAGAGGAGGGGAATTTAATTTAGATGAATTCACTAACTATTGCAATGAGAATGGAATTAAAAGATAGGGTTTTGCACCGAGAACACCACAACAAAATGGAATTTCTGAAAGGAGAAACATATCAATTGTTGACTGTGCAAGAACATTGATGATTGAGAAGAGCATCACTCAAAATTTCTACAGGGAAGATGTCAGTACTGTTGTCTACACATTAAACAGAGTAGAATTGAAGAAGGACACAAAGAAGACACCCTATGAGCTTTGGTATGGTCATACACCCAATGTGAGTTACTTCAGAATCTTTGGAAGTCAATGTTTTACTTTGAAGGATGATAGAAATAGAAAACTTGACTCCAAAAGTGAAGAAGGTATCTTTCTAAGAAGGTATCTTTCTAGGGTATTCAACCAAAAGCAAGGCTTATAAATGTCTTAACAAGTCATCTAACAAGATCATTGAAAGTGAAAATGTAAAAATAGATGAATTTGTAAAAAATAATGATAAGGAAAGCAGAAGAGAACTAGAGGACTAAAATAGGTTTGTTTATATAGAACCTGACACTCTACCTGAGAAATAGTGTATCACTCCCGAGAAACAGAACATTGCACCTGAGCATCAGGCTGCAATTACTGAAAATGAAGAAAATCCTCAAGATGATGTTCTGAGCGATGGAGATCAGAATGAAGGTCAAGAAGATGATTAGAATGATGAACAAAGAACTGAATCAAAACTTTCCAAGTATGTCAGAAGATATCATCCACATAATCAAATCATAGGAGACAAGAAGGATGGAATGAGAACAAGAAGTAAGTCACTAAACACTAGATGTTTACTTTGTGATTTTGAGCCTAAATATGTTAATACTACACTTGAGAATGAAGAATGGGCCAGTGCTATGAATGAAGAAATAGAACAAATTGAGAATAATAGTACATGGACAC
This sequence comes from Thuja plicata, assembly GCA_018584345.1. Taxonomy (NCBI): domain Eukaryota; kingdom Viridiplantae; phylum Streptophyta; class Pinopsida; order Cupressales; family Cupressaceae; genus Thuja; species Thuja plicata. The sequence goes on from MU223150.1 coordinate 572,811, forward strand.
TAGTATCGAGACCAGATGACAAGAATGTCATCGGTACCAAATGGATATTCAGAAACAAGCTAAATGAGAATGGAGAGGTCACAAGAAACAAAGCAAGATTAGCATGCAAGGGGTATGCACAAGAAGGTATTGATTGTGGAAAAAACTTTGCACCCTTTTCTAGACTAGAAGGAGTTATAATCTTACTTTCTTATGCTGAATTCAAAGGATTCAAGGTATACCAAATGGATTTCATATATGCATTCGTAAATGGAATACTGGAAGAAGAGGTATACATTGAAAAACCAAAAGGGTTTGTTGATCCAGACAAGAGAAACATGGTATGTCGACTACATAAAGCCTTGTATGGATTGAAACAAGCACCTAGAGCCTGGTATGAAAGACTTCACTCCTATCTCATTAGCATTAAATTTGTAAGAACAAGTGAAAATAACAATCTGTACTTAAAACAAGATACCAATGGTAATATTTTGATTGCTGAATTTTTTTTTGATGATATCATTTTTGGGGGAAATGAAATTTTATGCAAATCCTTTGCTAATGAAATGATCAAAGAATTTGAAATGTCTTTTTTTGGGGAGATCAAATTCTTTCTTGGTCTATAGATTCTTCAAAAAGATGCAGACATATATATCACCCAGTCCAAATACATCAAGGAAGTTCTGAAGATATTCAGGATGGAAGATTCCAAACCAAATCAAATGAGGTAAATCAAACCTTATATAGATCAATGATTGGAAAACTAATGTATGTTGTTCATACCAGACCAGATATAACACATGCAGTTGAAATATTTGCAAGATTCTCTGCTAATCCCAAAGAATCGCATATGACTGTTGTCAAGAGAATTCTGAGATATCTAAAGAACACCAAGGACTATGAATTATGGTATAAAAGAGAAGGAAAATTTGAGCTACAAGTCTATACAGATGTTGATTGGGCTGGAAACATTGATGACCGAAAGAGCACAACTGGAGGATCATTATTCATGGGTGACAGACTTGTCACATGGATCAACAAAAAGTAAGGATGCATCTCTCAGTCTACTGCAAAAGTAGAGTATGTGGCTATTGCTACAAATTGCTCCAATATTGCATGGATTAAACAATTGCTGTAAGGTATGGATATGAAGATTCTTGAACCAGTAATTATCTATTGTGATAATACCAGTGCAATTAACATTTCAAAGAATCTAGTCATGCATTCTAAGTCTAAGCATATTGCTATCAAGTATCACTATCTGAGAGAACAAGTGCAATCAAAGGAGGTAATACTAGAATATGTTCAATCAAAGGAAAAATTAGATGATATATTCACCAAGCCATTAACGAAAGATACATTTGAGTACCTCAAACAGAGACTAGGGGTCCAACCCTTGTCTATCGGTCAATAAGCTGACTAGGAAGTTGCATCAACCTACACATAATTGGAAGATCATTTATGTTGATGCAAACATCGAGATGAACAACAATAGATACATCTATACACAGCAAGGTAAAAATCTACAATGAATACAAGAAACATTGTATTGCTAATGGATAGGGAAATTTAAGGAATATATTATATAAAGGGATGGAAGATGATATAGAAGAAATTTGTTTGGAATTTTTGTCAAAGGGAGAGATTAATTATCTCATTATCATAAAATATTATATCATTATCCATAAAGAAGTTCCTGAGAATCATTAAGTCAAAGGAAGATTTAATCAATATTCAAAGGGAGAGATTGATTACATATGAAATATCCATCTAAGGGAGAGAAGAAACAAAGGGAGAGAGTTCATACAAAGAGAGAGATTATTGTCAAAGGAAAAAGAGATTATCAAGAGGAGGATCATTCAAGGCAGAGCACATATCATAATAGAGACAAAAGATGCTACATCTATCTAGTGAAGGAATTGAAGATTGAAGAAACCACTCTGCAACAAACAAATCTAGGCTATTTGAGCTTATCGAGAACCAAACATTTGTAATAGTTACAATAGGAAAGATTGATGAAACTGTTATATTTCATATTGTATTAGTAATATTATAGTATGATAATGTAGTGTGTTGCCATCAATGCCAAAGGGAGAGATTTATGACATGTAATTGATTAAATGTTTGAAGATGTTAAGTTGATCATCGAAATCCAGAAAGATAATGCAAGACATTAAATTGAAGACATTATATTTTTCCTTTAGTATATGCAAGGAAAAACATGATAAACACCATCAGTTTATACTACATCAACAGATAGGGCACATCACTACCTGACGCCAAGGTTACCGATATTGCTAAGTACAAAGCATCTCGATGCAACACTATTCAGTGTTACCCGATGATAGAAAAGACAAAGGAACCCGATGAGTAACCAATAGTGCAACCTGCCAATCAGTTCAAAGAAGGAACACCGACAGAATTTCAGTTCACACCGATGATAAGATACCGAGAGTCAGTTACATTCCGCAAAAAGTGGATCTGACTTTCCATGTCAAATAAATCACTAAAGTTTTATATTTAGCTTCTTGATTTGTTTTAAATCCATTAAGGGAAAAAAATGAAATTATTATTGTTTTTATCAATCTAGCTGAGTTAAAAATATGCAAACTAAAGGATCAAGGTCAAGTTGTATACCTTGGATCTAGAGTTAACATTGTAATGCGTGATTCTAAAATAGGTCAAAGAACTTGTATAAATAGATGCTCAATCAATTATGAACATGTTGTTTGATGAAGATTGTAGACACTGAGAGCATCTAAGGATCGGACAAGAGAATTCATGCAGCAGCACAGACAAAGATCAAATCAGTTTTGCAAGAACAAGAACCAAGGCTACCGATGAGCAGGAAAAGGTATTAATCAATCACTATAGGTGATATTCATATACTGTAAGCTTTAATGGATCTGTAATAAAAAATTATAGATTGCATATAGTTAGGTCATACATATTGTACACATTCTAACAAGTGGGGTACACTTAAGAAATCCTTTCAAGGAAGGTGGATTTAACAATCCTATTGTAAATCTCTTAACCGAGTGCACACTACATTAGTGTTACTAAAGCTCTTAACAAAGTAGATCCTAACAGGTCTCCTCGTTAATACTCCTAACAGGGTAGATCATCAAAAGTGATCAAATTGTAAGCCTTAACTGGCTCCCTTTCATTCTGTAGATAGTAAAGTTTTGTGGGTGCCATCCCCACCATAGTTTTTACTTCCTAACAAGAGTTTTCTGTGATATCATATCTTGTGTTATGTGTCTATTAATTTCATGAATGTTTCTATGAATGTTGCATACAATTAAGTTTATAAATTAATACTACATGCATAAGAAAGAACATCAGATTTGGTCAGTAATACAATACATATTGATTGCTAATGAAGAAAGGTGAAAAGTGTTAAAAGTTTTAGAGGTACTGATTCACCCCTCCCCTCTCAGTACTACTTCCATTAATCCCAAAAATTGGTATCGAAGCTGAGTCTCTTCTTGGAAAGCTTAAAGGCTTAAGAGAAAAGATCATACAATGGAGAAGTACAGACTTGTTAAAAATATTGAGAATAAAAAGCTTGAAATTCAGATGTTCTATGAACAGTATAAAGAAGCTAGAATTAGCATGAGACATTTGCTGGATGAAAGAAAGAATATGGCATCTCCCTGTAATGAGACATATTGTCATGAAGAAGAGATTCTAAATTTCTTTGAGTCTTCAGGATCAAATAAAAGCAAGGCATCAGATACATCAGAAGAAAGCATCACAAGCCTAACTGAAATCAATCTATATCTGGATGGACAAGTCAAATCTATGCAAATTGGTTAAGAGACACAGATGTTAAGAATGATTGATGTCATGAAAAATGCTAGGAAAGTTGAACAAGAGAGAACATTAGCTATTGATGATAGAAGAAAGATCACAGAAAAACTACAAGAAAAAGAGTCTGAGATACAAATACTTACAGAGCATCACCATGAGGTTACAAATCAGATTATTCTTATGAGTCAAGAAGCAAATAGAATGAATATGGAACTCATTGAAAGAATACATATTATTGGTGAACTAAGAGAAGAGAATGAAAAACTAAAGCATGAGGTTAGAATTCAACAACAACATAATGATATGATTAAGAGAGATGAAGAGAGTACAAAAAGGATGGATGAATTCTTGAATGCATAAAGAAGACCCAACACCAACACTGGACTAGGGTACACCGAGCATGGAGAGTCATCAAATGAAGCTGATCCAAAAGATGCCTACATAAATCCTAGACCAAGGAAGCTGGCATGCAATCACTGTGGAAAGCAAGGCCACACCTCAAATGTCTACAGGAGCAAAGAAAAAGGTATTTCTAAATCCACATTTACATTCATAGGACATTGTTATAATTATAGCAAGAAAGGACATAAAGCATATGAATGTAAATAAAAGGTGAAAGAACCAAATAAGGAAACCTATATGGACAAGTATTGTCCCACCTACAAAATACATGGGCACACATCTCTGGAATGTAGGAAGAATAAAATTGAAGCATGGAAACCCAAAAATAAATAAAATACATATAAATCACGCAGAGTCGATAATTCATATGTTTGGGATTACAAAACATGGATAAACTGCACAACATGTGGCAGATATGGCCACATTGCTGCAAACTGCATGAGAACATGGACCAAAAGGTTTAGAGTCTGGACCAACCTTGGAATGGCATGTTTACACTGTCATAAGGTTGGACATATAAAGAAGGACTGTAGAGACCAAATAACAGAAACCACCACTTTTGCAAATTGTAACACCATTGAAGACATCAAGAAAATGAGAAAAAAATGTGGAGGAAAACTTCAACCATTGAGGAAGCTAGACCAAGCAATGCAGTAGGTGACACCTCATCCCATGGATCTGGTGAAATCACCACCCCCGCCTAAAAGATGAACAAGTAAGTATGGAATTGCACTACACCAAGTCATATTTTGCATCATTTCTATTATATAAATTGATAGATAGTCAAAATATGCATGAATAAAGATGCATATTATGTTACTTGTTACAATGCTGAGAAAACAACCCCGCCGATAAACGCATATCAAAAATCATCGATGGACATAAAAGGATGAGATGTCTACACTTTCTGAGAATCATCGGTCAACACATAAAAAGGCTAAGTCACTAATGTAACCCGACACTCGTCGGTAAGGAAGAAAAGTTATAATGTTGTCTTGACACTACACCAAGATCCATCGGTGAAAGCAACAATCTTAACAGCTATCCCAAGCATCCTGCCCACACCAAGAATTTCATTTGAGATTTTACCCAATGAACTTCGTCTTCATGTAATGATGAGTTGTTGAGCATTTATGATAGACTTAGGGAAAAATTCTATAAATACTCAACGGAAGCACTTCATTTTTCACACGCAAATTGAGAAAAAAGAGAAGAGAGAAAAAAGCACAAAAAGAGAGCAGTTAGCAGAGCGTCCTCGACTCGATCCAATGCACTCCAAATAGATCATTCACAAGTTACACAGATCAAAGTAAGTACCAAGCATACTGAAGAACTCTGTTATCATTTTTGAGAAATCCCTAAATTCGAAACAATGGCAACGAATTCAAGAACAATCAAATTAAAGAGTGAAAAGAAGATTGTCATTAAGTTGATCAAGAATAGTACTTGTGTGGAACCAAATTACAAGATATGCCCAGATATTACCTCGCAACCCAATGAGTCTGCCATATTTTCAAAAATTCCACCTAGGGTTTTGTTGATAGAAGATGTTAGATCGTATATTCACTGCAAGATCGCTGAGATTGGTGATCTGGAGATAGATCAAGGTTATAAGAAGCTATGTGATGGTCAAGGGAACCTAAAGGAAGAACACAATAACTTGCAAGTAAAAGGGATAACAAATGCCCTGTATTTCCCAAGGGTTTTCAAAACTGATTGGATTAGGTTGGTATTAAGAAGAATGCATGATCAGAAGTTATGGTTGGATGAACCCAAGAAAATTACAAAGGATGTGTTACATGCTGTAACAAGTTACCCTATAATTGACAAACCAAAGGCACACAAGCATTCCTCTCGACCAAAATTTGAAAAAATCACCAATGCTGTATGATATAACCAAGGACTTAAGGTGAACACAATCACCAATGAGGAACTGAGGTTCGGTGCATGTGTCATAGGGTACAAGATCTTTCAAGCTAGCAGGATAAACATCATAGCATCAATAGCAGTAAGCACAACTTACAAGATTGTCACAAAAGGAATATAGATTGATCTATGTGAGATCATACTGAAGCAACTTGATGAGAATATGACAACAATCAGGTCTGCCAAAATAAACACATGTAAGTTTGACTCACTTATAATGTGCATATTCTTTTATTTTCAAGAATACTTTCTTTCAGTTGGTAAGGTGAAGTGGGACACTACCAAGCCAGTCACATTGTAGATAAGTGACCTTATCAAGTCACTAGGTGAAAACTTTGATTCATTGATGACTGAATACTTCCTTGATTTCAAGAAAAAGATGATGGAGAGAGTAAGGATCCTTGAAAAATTAATTGAAAATCATAGGGATGAGATATGCTTTATGGTGGATTCAAATTTTACTCACATTAAACTAGTTGTACCAAGAACAGCCTGGTTACCACCACTTGACTATGAGATAAACATAGATCAAGCAACAAATGCAATTGATGAACTATTGAATGAACCACTTGATAGTAAGAAACCAAGATTTGGAACATATCAAGAGGCAAATTCTAAGATAAAAATAGGCCTAGTCATAAAGAAGACTGTCAACAAGAAAAACAAGATGGTAAAGAATCTTGAGAAGATGTTGTCGATAAATGAGGAGGAGAAAGAACAAACAAAGGAAAACAAGGAACGTGGTGCCATTGGTGAAGAGCAAGATGAGAAAGCACCATATTATGAATCCACAGAGTCTGATGTGCCTCCACCTCTAACCAAGAAAGCAAGGACCACAATAGGTCAAAGGACAAGGAGCCAAACTGCAAAGAAAGATACAACACCTCTTAAGAAAGGTCAAGTGAGGACCTATAAGAGGAAGCAACAGGTAGGGAAGAAAACACCTACCAAAAGGAGGAGAAGACTCATCAGGACCAAAGCTGACATTGAAGATTCAAAACAGGATGAGCTTGAAGTAGAAAAGAAAAGCTTAAACCCTAGAACAATTGATGAGACTGCTGATTCAATTGCTACAACAAGTACCATGAATGATAGGAAAATAAAACAATGGGAAAAACTGGAGCCCGAGGACCAAAATAAAATAGAAGATACAATAATTAGGTCTATGGCTAACTTCAAATATGTACCAGGTGAGTTTGCTAACAAAATACCCAAACCACTGAGTGACATAGTTTCAACACGATGGTCTTATGCTTTGAACTTTGAAAAGGAAGCAAGGGAGAGGATACTTGTGAAACTCATGCCTCCCTAATCCAAAGTAGAAGAAATAAAAGAAATAATGAAAAATAATTGAAATAAATTTGTGGCAAAGATAAGATCATGCAAGGTGCTATGAGGAAGTTCTTAGATCTTGACAGCATGACAGATGCTAAATGGAGAGAAATTCTTAATCTACCTGCAAAATCAACAAGTTGTGAGAATCCATTACTTCTTACTGACACACCTCATATAGAGGAGCAGAAAGAAAAAGCAAGTACAAAGCACATTACTTTGGATAATATTGAGGATATTGAGCCCATTGACTTAGATAAAGTCATGGATGATCTTGACATTCAAGATATCACTCACTATGATTCTGATAAGGATCCACAGAAATATGATGATGTAATATTCATATCTCTTAAGGACCAAGAAAAGCAACAAGCATTGAAGACACCAAGAAATAATGACATGGATGTTGCTGATGAGACATGGCCAGAGAGTTCAATCATTAACATAGTAGGACTGGACCCTGCAGACCAAATTCAAAAGGATGAAGATGTCACTGTTCAATAAGCTCAAACTGACGAACATGACACAACTATAGATGCAACACAAACTAGCACACAGAAAAATATGTCGGTATTGATGAAGGCCATCAATCTGCTAGAAGGAAATGAATAATCTACTTCTACAGATACAAGCATACCCAAAGACAAGGGTGATACAGAAACAAATGATACAACAGATGAATCAAAAGATACAACTGCAGAACAAGCTGCTACCGATGATTAGCAAGGCAATTCTACTGATCAGAATAAAGAAGGAGAAAAACAAGTAGAAGAGGAAAAGAAGAAGGAGAAGAGTGAAGAAGAAAAGAGAGATGATTCTCAAAAGCAAACAAAAGAGAAATCTATTGAGACACCCAAGGTTGATGAAGAGACATCTTCACCTAACCGACAGGTGAACCCCGAGCATAAGGCACAAGAATTTTCATCTACAAAGCCTTCACCGAGTGCCTCAGAGAAAACAAATGAACTAGCAATAGTAGCTCATACATCCACTTCTACACAAATCTCAGGGAAGAAGAAGAGAAAGAACAAAAATCTAGTCACTCTGGATGAAATAATTGAGATTCCAGTATGTGATCCTAGAACATTGGATCCTATTGAGTTGACAAAGTATGCTAGACTTTGTGAAAGGAAAGCTATCCAGGATAAGCTGAGAAAGGCCACAAAAGAAACAAAGGTACTTGAAGTTGTAAAAGAAATCCTTCAACAAATTATACCTGATACAAATGTTGATAAAAATACTCCCATGCTTGATCAATTAGTGGTTCTCACCAATGTTATCACATCTCAGAATATAGATGATGAAAAGGCTATGGAAGCAAGACTTGAAAATAAATATGAATTCAAGTTAGTAGAGAAGATAAGCCAAGAATTGGAATTGCAAAAGGTGAAGCTATCTGAATTGGTAAGCACATTAGACCCCATAATTTTAGAATCTATAGCCTTGATACAAAAATTATGCACATTGGATCGACTCACAAAGGAGTATATGGATAAGATAGCACAAATTGATGATGATCTTCAAGCCAGTGCACAAGGTCTCACAAATAGTGAATATGTAATCAAATTGCATAATGATCAACTCAAGCAAGCTAGGAAGCTGAGACACGATATACAGATTGCAGAAACAAAGTTCTGAGATGAGCTGAATGAGCTACAAGCTCAACTCTTACCAACTCTCACATTACTGCAACAACATATGACACAGGCAAGAGCACTTATTGCCACCCCAAAAATGTTTGTCCTAGACAACATTTATGATATGCATGCCAGGATTGAGCTAGAGCACATGGCACTAGAACTCCTCAAAGAGAAATGGGAGAAAATGATAGAAGATATGAAGAAAAGTCACCCCCACATTCTTGACACTTTGTAAGTTGCACATTGACACTCCAGGCTGCAAATTCTCACGCGAGCCAGTCCAAATCTTTGTGCAAGAAAGTAATTCTTCACGTGAAACTGTCAGAATTTGTCCTTAACAATGAGCTATTTGTTGTTTGTCCTTTGTCACTTTTCTCATTCTAGTCTCTGTTTGGGGTGTGTCTGCACATTTTCATGTCTATACATAGTCTACAACTAGATGTCTCAGGTTGAGAACTATGAGATTCTTGCTTGAACTTGTCTTGTCTCTTATCTACCTACTCATTCTATTGTGTTGTCATACCTTGCAATGTGATAGCATGTCTTGGATTTTCTAGCCTTATCTCTAACTACTCATGTCGGGTATACTTCACCTATTGGCACTCTTGTGCACTTATCTTGAGACATAGTTCCAAGCATAGTCCTAGTTCACTCTCCTTAAATAATATTTGTCTATGACTATTGTGACTTGAAGTAGCAATGTATTCCCCTTACGTATCACTAGACGAGGTAGAGGTAGACCCCAAAACCAAGGAAGAGGTCGTTCCAAACTTGTCATGTAGTCTGAGTACAATAGAGGATCCTCAAATTCCTCTTCACTAGCTACTTCTAGCGAGGGATCGTATCAGTCTCTCTCTCCTGTCATTTGACCTCATGTTAGACGACCATTCCCAGTGAACTTTAGTTGGTTCCAAAACCCATGGTTTCAAGAGCATCAAAACTTTGAAGAGTTGCTACCTGAATCTGAATTTATCGACACAAGAAGGGTTCCCATAGGTACAAAACCTTAGCATACTCAACCTCCTCGTAGTGAGTCTTTGCGCACTGAACACTTGCATACCAGCAAGATGGAAGACCAAAATCAAAAGGGTAAACATGGCAAAGATAATGATACATATAAAACCACCAAGGGTAAATATCATTATCAAGAACCCCCTAGTGATGAGGAGGAGATAATAAATCAGGAAGATATAGCAGATGCTCACAAAAATAAAAACTTTCATAAAATTATGGAGATCCTCCTGAAGGAAGAGAAGGAGAAATATATCCTCGAGCTAGCTAATCAAGGGGTGAAGCTACTCTCAAACTACAACGTATAGACTCTTGTCACAAAAGAGGAAGAAACTGAAAAAATTTCAATTAAAAAAACAAGTTCAAAGAATGCAAGAACAAATCCTTCAACTCATGAAGGATAAAGACAAATTGGCCACGTAGTTCACATTGGATAGCATTTTTCTATTCCCATTTCACAAAAATATTTGTATGCCTCCTTTTCCTAAAGGAGTTGAGCTTCCCAAGTATGAAAAATACTAGGGTACCTCTGATCCTCAAGATCATATGAGAGAGTTTGGTGCTCTATCTATGGAGTTTATACATGACCAAACTTACCTCATGCATCTCTTCCCACATAGTTTGGGAGGGTCTTCCATGGAGTGGTTCTCCAGGTTACCTACTGGCATCAAGACTTTTGATGAGATTGCTAACATTTTTCTACAACACTACTCGCACAACATCCAACATCTAGTTAACATCCATGATCTTTGTAGTTTAAAACAAAACCATGGGGAACCTTTCTTGACATTTCTCCAGAGGTGGAGACAAATTTATACAAAATATTCTTGTAAGATACCTAACTCTGAAAAGCTTGACATATTTTTAGAAAATATTCTTCCTAATTTTGGGTACCAAGTACAGTTGCAAGGTCCTTTGACCTTCAATGACATGATCAAACAAGCTGTGAGAATTGAAACATTCATGGTCAAGAAAGGAGAGCTAACCCTACACAAGGATAACAAATAGGGGTCCTCCTCCTCAAGCAAAGACAAACCTAATATTGTCAACAAGAACCGGGATGTTGTGAATGATGGATTTGTTGATAACGTAACTCCCAAGCCTCCAAAGGTTGTTTTTAATCTTACTACCACTATGTAGGTGGCCAAAGCCACTGAATAGGCTAGGACAAAAACTAAACCACCTTTGAACTATTCTAGATCTAAACCTTGGGCTCCTCGACCCAAACGTGAGTTCACTCCTCTAGGAGAACCCCTCAACATGGTTTACAAGACTCTCTTGCAAAACCAAATACTCACTCCTCTAGATAAGTTGAGTCCTTTCAATCCACAACCGCGTCCTTCTTGGTGGAATGAATCTACATACTGTGATTACCACCAGAACAAGGGTCACAAAATAGCTAGCTTCATGCAACTGTGGCATAAAATCCAGGACCTTATCGATAGTAAAGTTTTTTCTATGGGGAGTCACGACAATAACTCGGATCACCAGGCATTAAAAGACCCCTTTCCTTCTCATGAGAAAGGTGAATCCTCTAAAGATAAAAATGCTCATGCCAAAGTCAACTATGTTAATCCCTAAAGTTTTGTTGATGATTAGTGACCTACACTTAGTCATTTACTTAGGCATTTTTAGTTGGTTATCACTGTGGCTGAGCTAAAACTATTCAAGACTGAGAAACATTACCGAGAAGGAATACAGGTTGTCGAGTTACATCATGCTGAGATGAGTAGAATACTTAAGTGCCGAGCGATAGAGATGTTAAGTGCCAAGTAGAATAATTTTTGCATACATATCAGGATTGATTCAAACTTTGAGGTGAAATGTCTAGGCCAACTTGTATGAGATTTGGACCAACATATGTATGCATTTAATATTTATCTACTGAGTTATTTACGCATTTAATTGTTTTATACTATGAATGTCATGGAGCCAATCAGGAAATTAGAATGCATTGGAGGCATAAATTTTAGATCTTGATTATTGATCTAGATCTCGCCAATAGATCCGTAAAGATATATAAGATTGCTTCTAACCTTAGTATGAGAAATAGAGAGAGATACACAAAGAGAAGGGTTGTTGTGTTCATGAAAGATGAACAGTGAGTTATTTTGAGAAGAATCCTAGATCAAGCAGAATGATAGAGTAGTGAAGAGAAGAGTAAAGACATATCAGATTGTGAGATCATAGAAGGTATTGGAAAGAGCAGATCCGTCATCATCATCTAAGTGCATAACGAAGGATCACTACTTGAAACATTCTAACCATTGTATCAGGTGAAATCTCTTAATAGAGTGGTTCTAATAGACCTACTTTAAATCTCTTATTTGTGTGCTTACTTTACTATAAGTTGAAATCCTTTCACAAGGTAGATTGTAATGATCTTTAGTTCTTAACCAAATAGAACTTTAACCAGGTAGATTACATTTTGTAATCAAACTCTTGTAGCCCTAATAGGCACACTTTATTGCTGTAGTAGTGAAGATTTTGTGGGTGTCATTCCCACCCCAGTTTTACCTATTTGGGTTTCTGGGTTACCAAAATTATGTGTTATGGGTTATACATTTCATGTTGTTGATGCTATCTAATGTTAGGTTAAATTCTTATATGTATGAATGTGGATCAATTTGTTTTAAGTGATTAAGTTCTAAGATCTGATTCACCCCCCCCCTCTTAGTATCTTGATTTCCCATTATTGTACTTCTAACAATTGGTATCAGAGCACAGTTCTCCTACAAAATCTTTTAATCAGCTTGTGAGTATAGATCTTGAGATGGAGGTTTACAAGTTGGGTAAAGTCATTGAGAATCAGAAGATCGAGATTCAGCTAGCATTACATCATCTTGAGATAGCAAGACAGGAATTGAAGAAATCATTGACAATTAGGAGAGATTTGGGAAAACAAATGAATGATACTCATTATCAAGAAGATGACACTGCAAATCTATTTCAGAATGGAGATTCTATTGAGAGTGATGCAGCAATTGCAGATCTACTGGAAAAGAACAATGTATTGTGTGAAGAATTTGGGAAACTTGAAAAGAGAACAAGAAATGCAGACAGTAAGACTATGTGAAGTAGTGGAACAAAAGAAGAAAGCCAAAGATGACAAAGCTATGGAAGAAGAAGATAAAAGAGTGATAACTGTCAGACTTGATGAAAGGATGCATGATGTGCAAATGATGACAATCAATCAGGTTGACATGGCAAATCAACTGCTACTTGCAAATTAGGAGATTAGTAGGAAAGATATGGAAATGATGAATATGAGATCTAAGAACAATCAATTGAAAGATGATTTGAGATCTAAGAAGGAACTGAATGAAAGGTTGAATAAACCTAATGAAGCTTTGACTCATTTTGAGAATCTGATGGAAGCATCAAGGAGACCAAAAGATTCTTCTAGATTAGGTCACACTAAACCAAAGACATCTACTGAGAAAGGAGAATCATCTAAGAATGGTGAAAGGAGGAATGCAAAAATAAAGAACAGCAAACCTGTTTGCCACCACTGTGGAAAACCAGGTCATACATCAAACATTTGCCAAAGAAAGAAAGGTAAGTCTAATCCTAAACCTAAGTTCAATGGTTACTATTTTAATTGCAATAAATTTGGACATAAAGCACATGAATGTTGGGCTAAAGCAAGTGATGCACCTCCCAAACTAAGATTCAATGGGTATTGTTACAAATGTAAAAAACATGGTCATAAAGCACAAGATTGTAGATCCAATGCTAAACAACAATGGACATCAAAGATGCAAAAACAAGCACCTAAGAAAGGAAATACTTACAATTGGGATTATAACACAAGGCATAGTTGTCATTACTGTGAAGAATATGGACATGCACTTGAAGATTGCTTAAAGACACTTTTCAGAGGAAAATCTAAGAGTTGGATGAATGGAATCCTAGTCTGCTTTAGTTGTTTGAAGATTGGTCACACTAAGAGAGAGTGTAGGACAAGAGTACATGCTCCTACTATTGAGGAAATAATAGCACAGATGAGCCAGACATGGGTAAGGAAAATAGAGCTGAGCGATAGTGAAACTACTGAAGCTGAGGTCACCCAATCCAATGGATCAGGTGATCACATCATCTCTAATTGAGAAAGAGAGGTATGTAAGGAACTGCATTTCAATTTTCAAATCTTACATCAGTTCCTAATATGTAAATGTGCCAAAGTCCATATTTTCATATGTTGAGATGCACCAGGACATGTTTGTGAAAAATGCCAAGAAGAGTTAACTGCACTATAGGTGCTGAGTTGATTGGTTGAGTAAGTTTTGTGATGGCCAAGTATGGTAAACCGAGTGGTATGCAAGTTGCATTAGTTGGCCAATGACAATTGGTTTGCACTAACCTAACATGCAGAACATTTATTGCTTACCTACCTTGACCTTTCGAGTCTATATAAAGACAAACAGTTTATTCTTCATTTTACCTTGCGATTTTCAGTATTCACAAAGCGATCAAAGAATTTTTAGAATTGATATTAGTAAATTTTGTTTTGAAAATCTCGCCAGCGTGCCGTCGACAACCCTAAGGTGAACAGTGCAAAGTGTTTCTTGCCGAGGTACCTTGTTCTTCATTTTTGAACCCTAATTTCAGAGATTATGACTGCAAGTTCTTCCGCACCAGTCAAAGGTATGGAGGTGGAGCTGAAGAAAATTAAGCTAGTAAGAAGTGATGCATGTGCACCTCCTAACTTTCAATCCATTCATGAAAGCACAATTTTAGGTGATATGAATGGAGCCCTCTCATCTATTCCACCAAAGGTACTTATGATCCATGATGTTAGATCTTGTTACATGGTTAAGATTGGTGAAGTAGGTGATAGTGAATTGAGAAAATCCTACAACAAGTTGTGCAAAAATGGAGTTATGAAAGATGAATTCAAGCATTTAGCCAACAAAGGGTTAACTCATGCCCTAGATTTTCTGCCAGACTTCAAGGATGAATGGATCAAGGTTGTTCTAAGCTAAGTTCATAATATGCATATGTGGCTGGACAATGGACCAGTTAGGATCACTAAAGATATTATTCATCGAGTAACTGGATATCCTGTTATCAGCGAAAAATGAACAATGAGAGATCAAAGTAAAGAAGAAATAGCAACTAACAATGGAGCTGTCTAGAATAACAGAGGTATGACTATCTCTACAATTGAAGATTTAGAACTTGAATTTGGAGTGAAAGTGATTGCACATAATTTCTATCAGTCGAGCTAACTGGATAGTGTTCCCTGCATAGCTATGGATCAAGCATGGAAGACAGTCAAGAATAATCACACCTACGACCTTGTCGAGCTGTAATTGACACAACTAGCCAAGAACCTACTATCAATCAGAAAAGCTAAGAGCTCATCATGTAAGTTTGGCTCTTTACTAGTTTGCATATTCTTCTATGTAGAGAAGTCATTTCATACACTGGGAAATATTGTTTGGAAGAAGGATAGACCTATTACTGTGTAGATTAGTGAATGTATTCAACAATTAGGCAATAATTTTAATAGTATTATGGGAAACTACTTTGTGGAATTCAAAAAAGGATGAGGCTAAGGTCTAGAATTCCTAGTTCACTTGTGGAAAAGCACTATAAAGAGATATGTTTTCTAGTTGATACAGATTACACTTACATTCAGGTTGTGACACCTAGGGTATCATGGCTGGAGCCATTTCCCTATGAAGTTAACATTGATGAAACATTAGTAGCTATCACAACACTCCTAGCAGAGGATATTGATACAAAAGCAAAGAGATTTGTAAATTATGATGAAGCTAAGGCAAAGATATCTATGAATCTTAAGGCAACAACCATGGAGAGAAAGAGGAAAAAGATTGTGAAGAATCTGAAGAAAATCGTTGGATTGTCGAGTGATAAGGAGCCAGAGGATGATCCTCTAGGCATATCTACTGGACAAGGAGAAGATGTATATGAAGAAGAAGAAAGAATAAGTGAATCTGAGGAAGAGATCTATGTTAAAGCAAAAGGAAAGAAACCAGCGGTAGCCAAGGTAACTAAGCCAAGCCAAGCAAAACCTAAAGTTACCCCTCCCATTGCCAATCATCCAAGGACAAGGGTATCTACTGCCACATCTCCAATAGAGAAAACAAAAGTTTATGCAAAGAAGGTTGGAGAGAGTAGCTCTGGATCAAGGACAAAATTTGCAACAAAGGCTGTGTCGAGCCTACAAGTAAAGAGACCAAGAAGGAAACTGCATTTGGATCCAGAAAGTGATGAAGAAAATACTGAAACTGATGAACCCAACAACATACCAACAACATCATTTAAAAGACCCGCTGATATTAATGAGGTATGTGAGAATTTAAGAAATTCTACAGGTTTATCTGGCTTTAAGTTTATCAAGTATGAGAAATTGAAGGTAGAGGATAAGCATAAAGTTCAGGAAGCTCTACTAGATATGATGAGCAATTTCAAGTTAACTCCTGTACAGATAGGAAACAATGAGTTGAGTGAATTATATGAGTTTCTATCTAGAAAACGGGAATTTTCACTTAATACTGAGAGATGGATTAGAGAAGGTACATTAGCCAAGGTTATCCCTGAGTTGACTAAGAAAAAAAGAGATAAATTCATTGAGGAATACAAGCATAAATTTCAACCTAAACTCTGAGGATATGCTATTTTAAAAAATGATATTGAAAGTATAGTACAGAAAAGTACAAGGATATGGAAGGAAATCTTTGGATTGTTAGCTCCACAAAAGGAGAAAACTGATGAAGGGACATCTGGACAGAAGGATAAAGAAGTGGAAACCACCCCTACACCATAGAAAACAAAAGAACAAATTACTACTGAGTCTAACAAGATTGGAGCAGAACCAAAAGAACAAACAGAGACAGTAAACAATGTTGATCTAATAGTAGATAGTACAATTGACATCACAATTGATGACTCTAGTAATTTGGATGTCGAGGGTCAGGATGAGCTGAGAGATACAAGTAAGGAATCACCTATTAAGGCTATAGAGGCAGAAGGAGAGAATAATATAGAGAAGCCCGTAGATAGATTTGAACAAAAGGAAGTAGAGAAGGAGAAGACAGATGAACACGAGGTAAATATACAAAATTCACCTATTTTAGAGGTTGTGAAAACAGTTTTAGATAGTAGAGAGGAGATGAGGGATACTAACAATGAGCCTAAAGAAAAAGAGGCAGTGCAAGTGTTGGTTGATTTACCACACTCTGCATCATCCACTCCCACTGGACTTAAAATAGGAGGCATGCCTGATCAACAGGCAATTTTAATTGAATTGAAAGATGCAATGGTGACTACTACTGAAACAGGAAAAGGTATTGTAGAAATGAAGTCGAGCAGTAGCTCACCTAAATTTAAGAGGAAAGTTATGAGGAAGAAGTCTCTGATTCTTGATGTCACATTAGATGAAGTGATTGTGATTCCACCATGGGATCCCAATGTTTTATCTTATGAATAGATTGAGACTCTTCAAGAATTACTCAAGAGGAAGAAAAGGCAGGAAGAAATGAAAAGAGAGCAGAAGCAAAAGTAGGTGTTACATGACATCAAAGATATATTTGTAAAATATTTTGACATGGAAGATGAAAATCCTCAAGCTCCTATTCTTGAATAGTTAGTTCATATTGTGCAAAAGGTAAATGATGACAAAATTGAAGCCAATGAGAAGTTATTGCAATGGTTCGAGAGAAAATGTGAAGACAAAGTACTGGCAAAAATCTCAGGAGATATTGCAACAAAGCAGGTTGAAATTTCTTCTCTTGCAGAAATTTTAGAGGAAGTTGCAACTAATGTTTATTCTTTGTATAAGAAGTTATGTGATGTTGAATTCTTCACAAAGGATAATATATAGGCCATAGAGAAATTGCAATTAGACTTGAAGTCAACTTCCCAAAGTTCATTGAGTATGGATGCTAGCACTAGCTCCTTACATTTTAATAGATTGACTAATGCACAAAGGAGAATAGCCGAGCTCATGGCTAAAGATGGTCGGATAAGGGCCAAATTGATTACTATCCAGACCAACCTAATACCTCATCTAGAGGTAATTTAGAAAGAACTTTCAGCTACAAAATAATTGGTTGAGAGAAATGCATATCTCTCTACTGCAGAAAGTTTAGTGAGTCTAGCTGCCGAGCTAGAAGTCAAATTAGAGGTTATGAAGTTTGTTAAGGAAAGTTGGGACACTAAATTTGCGTCCACCTTAAAAATTTATAAACAATTTTTGGATAAGTACAATTTAACCCCACCTGCAATCAGTGACAAAAACAGTCGGGAATCTGACAAGGATACTATGTAAGAGGAGCAGTACAGGTATAAATGTAAATATTTTTTTTGAAGGCATGTATACTATGTAACTTTTTGTATATAGTATGGAGTACATTCCTAGGGGGAGTACATTGTGTACTTAGGAAACATTTTAGATGGAATGAATTGAAATGATAAGTGTGTCTTTTCCACTAATATCAAAGGGGGAGATTGTTAATCCCTAAATTTTTATTGATGATTAGTGACCTACACTTAGTCATTTACTTAGGCAGTTTTAGTTGGTTATTACTATGGCCGATCTAAAACTATTCAAGGCCAAGAAAAATTGCTGAGCAGGAATACAGGTTGTCGAGTTACATCATGCAGAGCCAAGTAGAATACTTAAGTGCCGAGTGATAGAGATGTTAAGTGCCAAGCAGAACAGTTTTTGCATACATTTCAGGATTGATTCAAACTTTGAGGTGAAATGTTTAGGCCGACTTGTATGAGATTTGGGCTGACATATGTACACATTTAATATTTATCTATTGAGTTATTTATGCATTTAATTTTTTTATACTATGCATGGCATGGAGCCAATCAGTAAATTAGAATTCATTGGAGGCATAAATATTAGATCTTGATCGTTGATCTAGGTCTTGCCAACAGATCCGTAAAGACATGTAAGATTGCTTCTAACCCTAGTATGAGAAATAGAGAGAGATACGTAGAGAGAAGGGTTGTTGTGCTCATGAAAGATGAACAGTGAGTTATTTTGAGAAGAAGCCTAGATCAAGCAGAATGACAGAGAAGTGAAGATCAGAGTAAAGACATATCATATTGTGAGCTCACAGAAGGTATTGGAAAGAGCATATTTGTCATCAGCATCTCAGTGCATAACAAAGGATCACTACTTGAAACATTCTAACAGGTGTCTCAGGTGAAATATCTTAATAGATTGGTTCTAACAGACCTACTTTAAATCTCTTAGCTGAGTTCTTTCTTTATTGTAAGTTGAAATCCTTTCACAAGGTAGATTGTAATGATCTTTAGTTCTTAATCGAACAGACCTTTAACCAGGTAGATTGCATTTTGTAATCAAAATCTTGTAGCCCTAATAGGAACACTTTATTGTTGTAGTAGCAAAGATTTTGTGGGTGTCATTCCCACCCCAGTTTTACCTATTTGGTTTTCTGGGTTACCAAAATTCTGTGTTATGGGTTATATATTTCATGTTGTTGATGTTATCTGATGTTAGGTTAAATTCATATATGTATGAATGTGGATCAATTTGTTTTAAGTGATTAAGTGTTAAGATCTGATTCACCCCCCCTCTCAGTATCTTGCTTTACCATTATTATACTTCCAACAAAATATACATACACTAATAATGATAATGTCATTAATATGGTTGAACCTCTCAATGTCGAATACTATGACGTTATTACCATCAAGGGAAGAGAAGACGCTCCCAAACACAAAACTACATTCATCCTGCGAGGGCCTACGTCCCATTTCTCTAAACAAGAACAATCTCATATTTGTGCAAACACCATTGCTTGGTCTCATGCAAAGATCATTCTTTAAAGGCCTTGAGCCTTCTACATCTCCACCAAAACAACTTGTAGATAATGCTTTTGTTGGTACTGCCAACAAGAATTCAAAATTGATCCCCTCATCTAATGCTTCTAATTACAGCATACTAGACCAATTGCAAAGAACCAACGCTCGGATTACTATCTTTGAGCTACTGAAAATATCATCTGCTCATAGGGAAATTATTGACAAAGCCCTCACTGAGGAAAATGTCCCAAAAGATTTAGATTTAGACCAATTTTAATCCGTGGTAGGTCATCTGACCTCATCTCATTACTTGTCTTTCTCCAAGGAATATGATCATTCCTTGAGTCATCCGCATAATAACCCCCTGCATATCGAGGTCATGATTGGCCCAAAGCACGTATATCATGTCCTTATAGATAATGGCGCTGGCCTTAACATCTACTCTGCTAACTTGCTTTCTCAGTTAGGCTATGGTGAAGACTGCATAGATTCCTGTAAAAAATCACCATTAAGGCATATGATGAAGAAGATCAAAAATCCAAAGGGTTAGTTGTGTTACCATTTTGAGTTGGACCTATTGAAAGAGATGTTATCTATCAAGTGCTCGAGATTCCCCTAGCATAAAACATACTGTTGGGGAGAACGTGGCTCCATGAAATGCAGGCGGTTCCTTCAATCTATCATCAGTGCATAAAATTCCCATTCCAAGGATCCAAAGTGATCGTACCCACCAATACAAGCTATGATTGCAACATGCTTACCAAGTCTGCCAATATATTTGTTCCCACCAACAGAGATTCTACTGAGTTCCTTGAGGCCAAGCTAAAGGAAATGGAAAAAAATCTAAAACTCAAGGATACTAGCATGGGGCGTATCAAATTGAACCCATGTTATCAATAATGTCTCTACCTCCATCTCCACATTCTTATGGGAGGCCTTCTAAGGAAAAAAAACCTTCTACTACTCCTCAAACAAAATATGATGGGACCTTTGTACAGATCACGACACCACTAGAAGAAGAAGACAAAAACATGGCTATTGTAGCCTGGATCTATAAAGGGGAGGATACACCTGAGCAAACCACTCCATCTCATGAAATATAACCTGGACAATATGGAAAGGGTCTAGATATTATGAAGCACTTTGGCTATAAAGGGAATGGCCCTATAGGAGTGAACAATAAAGGATTGCTCAAACCACTTGAAGCTATTGGTAGAAAAACACATGACAGTACAGGCCTAGGCTTCAAGAAGATCCCGTTTCACTTAGGGATTAACAAATTTGTGCCAGAACCATATCACCAACTGGAAACTCCAAGGACAACTCTGATGAGGATTCCTTTCCTTGTCTTATTCCTCTAGATATTTTTGTGTTCTTTGCTGATCCAGATGATTTTATACCATGTGTCAGTACGGTTGAGACTAACATCGACTCTGAAGAAATTGCTTCACTCGCTCTACTAATATATGAGTGATTGAGAGAAACACAAGATCTTGGTCATCAAGGTGAACTATACATGCCGCTGCCTTTCCAAGATAAGTTTGAACAAGAACAAATCTAATAACTCATCACTACTACATTAGATGAATACAAATCAGATGGTGCCGCAAGTGGTGATGAGGTACCTATCTCAAGTAGTACTGACTCACACGAGTATGAATTTGCTTCCCTATCCGATGCAACCTTTGATAGGGATATAGATATTGTACATGCATACAAAAACCCTCTTGAAATAGGTGAAGAGTCTAGTGTTAGGACAAATGAGTTTGATTCCATTAATGTGAACTTGTCTTCCACTACGGTCATGAGGGGTCAAAAGAATTTTACTGCGCATTTGGATAAGATTGCTTTAGGTCTCAACTTGCTAGTCTACACTTTTGATGACTATATCATGAACACACTAGAACCTATCACCTCTCTTCCACTTCATCATCCCGAGCTCATAGAATGAACTCTTCCTCTCCATCCAATGAAGTCCTTACATTCCAGAATGACTATGCTCTTGCCTGCTACCTTAACATTGTCAAACTAGTAATGTCCTCCACCAGCGAAGACAGTGTCAACATGACTGAAGCCGATATAAAGTATCTTAGTTGCAAAATTAAAATAAGAAATAATAGGTGCTCTGATGGTGAAAACCACATTGTGACAGTATTAGAGCCTTAAAAAGTAAAAATAAAGGACGTATCCGAGGGTGAAAACCTCTCTAAGGCACCCAAGGATGGGATACTTGATACACTTCCAAGTCACTTTTAGGAATGGTCATCGGTGCTATTTGAACTGAATCAACCTATAAACTTGGGTACAAAATATGAACCTCAAATCATTCATTTAGCACAATCATTATCTGAGGAAGAAAAAGAGGAATTCATTACCTTCTTCTGAAGCAAGAAGATCAACTTCGCATGGACATATTCATACATACCAGGTTTGGATCCTAATCTAATCATGCATCACTTGTCCATCATGCCAAGCGTCAAGCATGACAAACAAAAGCTTTGGAAGATGCATCCACATGTGGCATTACTAGTCAAAGCCAAACTGGAAAAACTTTTTAAAGTTGTATTTATCAGAGCAATTGACTACACGGAGTGGATTTCCAACATTGTTCTAGTATCTAAACATGACAAATCCATCTGAGTCTGCACAGATTTTTGAGACTTGAACAAGGCATGTCCTAAAGAAGACTTTCTATTGCCCAACATTGACATGATTATAGACATAACAATAGGTTATGAAATGTACTCACTAATGGATGGTTTCTCTGGCTACAATCAGATAAAAATCACACCAGAAGATCAAGAGAAAACTACTTTCACCTGTGCATGGGGCACTTTCTATTGGAACAGCATGCCTTTTGGGCTCAAGAATGTTGGTGCTACCTATCAGAGGGTTGTCACCACTATCTTCCACAACATGATGCATAAGATAATGGAAGACTATGTTGATGGAACTCTAGCTAAGAGCATGCAATGAAAGACACACCTTGCAGATCTAGGTCCTATACTGGATCGCATGGAACAGTTCAATTTACAGCTTAATCCAAAGAAATGTGCATTTGGAGTGACATCTAGAAAACTACTTGGTTACATAATCTCTGTGAAAGGCATAGAATTGGATCCTGAGAAGGTCCAATCTATCATGGAAATGTTGCCACCACACAACATTAGTTAGATGAGAGGACTCCAAGGCCGATTATAGTGTATCTAGTGCTTCATCTCACAATTGGTTGACAAGTCACAACCCTTCACTAAGACTTTACACAAGGGCGTGACCTACAAATGGAATGAAGACTGTGATAAAGGGATAACACAGATCAAGTAGTATCTTGTGAATCCACCCATACTAATGCCTCTTATTCTTGGGAAGCCTCTCATCCTTTACATCTCTATTATAGATATGTCACTGGGTGTCTTGTTAGCTCAAGAAGATCAGAAAAATAAGGAAAGAGATATCTATTACATTAGTAGGACACTGGTCTCATATGAAGCAAACTATTCTATCATAGAGAAGGCTTGCCTAGTAGTGGTATTTTCTCACAAAAACTGTGACACTACATGCTTTCTCATACTACACACCTCATTGCTAAGATTGATCCATTGAAATATTTGCTCAGTAAAGCTACCCTCACAGGTAGACTAGAAAAGTGGGTCATGATACTCATTGAGTTTTATATCGAGTATGTAGAAAGAAAGGCCATTAAAGGGCAGGAAATTGTAGATCAATTGGTGGAAGCACCTCTCATTGATCATCAACCATTGAGCATTGATTTTCCAAACAAGTCCATACTACTTCTCACACATCGATCCTAGACTATGTTCTTTGACGGATCATTCACCCAACAAGGGTCAGGTGCTGGGATACTGTTCATCACACCCCAAAAGTAATCTTTACCCAAAGTATACAAGATGTTGTTTCCTTTTACAAACAACATCACCGAGTAAAACGCTCTGATAAATGGAATGAAGATTGCCATCAAGTGGTGAGTAGATGAACTCAAAGTCTTCGGTGATTCACAATTGGTCATCAATAAAGTAAATGAAACTTATCGGAAAAAGGATGACAAACTAGTGCCCTATAAGTGGATGGTTGATGACCTCTAGAAGTGCTTTGGACACATCATGTTCCAACAAATTCCAAGGGCAGAAAAAAAAGCATCTAATGCAATGGCTACTCTTGCTTCTATGCTACAGATGCCTGAAAATGACTTTCAACATGAATTCCTGGTGGAAAAATTACTCTACCCAGCCTATGACTCCCCTGAATCTTAGATGATATGTTCTGTCATTGGACATGATTCATCCCACTACCATCACATATACTCATACCTTCGTGACCAGATTGTCCTGGATACCTACACCCAAAATGAGAAACATCACCTTATCTACAATGCTTCATGGTACATTATTATAGCTAATTACTTTTATAGGCAAGGTATAGATGGTACCCTTCTTAGGTGTTTAGAAGCCTATGAGTCTAAGTATGCATTAGTTGAGGTCCACGAAGGCATCTATGGATCTCACTTGAGCATCCTGACACTGGCCTGTAAACTTATTAGAGATGGTTACTATTGGCCAGACATGGAAAAGGAAGCTACAAAGTATGCTAAGTCTTGCAAACAGTGTCAATTACATGGAAATTTGATTCACACTCCAGCCAAGGAGCTCATTCCATTCATCACTTTCTATCCATTCCAGCAATGGGCCTTCAATTTGGTGGGTCAGATTCATACTTCATCATCGAATAGACACAAGTTCATCATAACAGATACAGATTATTTCACCAAGTGGGTAGAGGCAGTACCTCTCTCCATAGTAAATGGAAAATCTGTGGCAATGTTCATACTCAATTACATCATCTGTAGGTATGGTGTACCCTCTTTTTTAATCACTGATAATGGGGGGTAGGTTAAGAATAAGGATCTAAAGGAGCTATGCTCTAAGTTCAAAATCACTCAGCACTGGTCTTCCATCTATTATCCTTAGGGTAATGGACAAGTAGAAGCATCAAACAAAGCGATCCTTAAAATCCTACATCACACAGTCCACAAATCTAGAGGAGATTGGCATCTCTGGATCAATCCAGCTCTTTGGGCATATAGAACAAGTATACAAACATTGAAAGGGGCCACACCCTTTGCTTTGGTTTATGGAGCGGATCCTGTGCTACCTATTGAGGTTGAGATTCCTACTCTGCGAGTCTCTCTGAAAGGCCTCATTACTGATGATGACAACAAAATATCTCGGTTGCAAGAACTAGAACTACAAGATGAATGTCAGCAAGTGGTGTTCAATCACCTCAGAGCATATAAAAAATGGATTTCTAAGAGCTATAACAAGAAGGTTCGACCAAGGGACTTCCAAGTGGATGATCTCATTCTGAGAGAGAACCCTGAGAATCAATAGCACCAGATCCAAAAGGGAAAATTTGAACTAAATTGGCTTGGCCTGTATGTTGTCACTACAGTATTTGGCTTCGGCGCCTATCAACTCTCTACTATTGAAGGAGAGCAACTCAAGGAGCCGATCAATGCTCTTCATCTGAAATGATTCTACAACTGAGACATTGTCAGAATGCTCATGTACATAGTAAAGTCCTTAAAAAATCCTAAAACTTGCAATTTTTCCTGCAAAAATTCAAAAAAATAATGGAATTGTACTACCTGTGGATGAAGTTTCTCATTCACAAATTCTTCTAGTCTTACAAGAAAGGACAGTCATGGGAATATTTGTCTTCTTCTTTTCCCCCAAAATCCATCTGGATAAGTTTTTGTATACATTGTCATGAGGGCACATGGATTGTGTTGGCTGTGGTTTAATGATATTTCCCACGGTTCTGCAACTATATCTACCTGTTCATAAGATCTATTCTATTTAAGAAAATACAAAAAAATTAAAAAAATTGAAAAAAAGAAAAAAGTGTCATTGATGAAAACCTGGCAAATAGGCGTAATGGTAGCAAAAAAAATAATCCACCAAGAAGGTGAAAACTTGGTAAATAGGTGCCTCTTTTTCTGCAATGCTATATCTCTCACAACATCACTTGGCTTTGTACAGTTGCTTTCCTTCTTTCCTGCTTGTGTTTACTCAAGCGTATGCTCTCAGTTACCATAAAGATACCAACTTACATGGATTGAAATTGGTCATACTCTAGGGACAACCTTCCTGGTCTAGGGGCACTGTCCTATTACTTTTTAGGATCTCTCTTACATCACTCACTAGTGGTTCTCACTGCGTCTTCTTGTTGATGCCTAGCTATTATTTAGATCTCCCTACTTGAGAATATCTCTCGTGTCAATCACCAATGGTTCTCATTGCGTTCGTCTACTATCGCCATACTAATGAGATTTTCTCGCACACAATGTATATCTACTTTTTGACATCAATCCGTTAAAGTTGGAGTTGTACTCAACGCTTCATCTCTCGATTCTCCATCTTGGAAAATCCTTTGCTTTAGTTTGTATATAGCTTTCAGTCACTTTCATGACACTTTGGGTCTTCTGAGAACCCTCTTGACTTGAACCTGATCCTGAATCATGACTTGGGGGAAATCAAATCATTGTTGTCCTCATAGTATAATTTAAGTCATTCATCTTTGGATTACACCAGAGTCAGTAATCTTGTCAATTCTGAAAGACAGCTCACTACTGACACAAACAGGTATTTCTCAACACCATAATCAACAATGTTTCTTAACACTATCTTTGGACGCATCTGTGTTCTTAACACACATTGGATATCACAAATGTAAACAACAGATCAAGAACAATCAAACACAAAGCACTCACAAGTACAACGGTGTTTCTCAACACCCCTATACATATACACATCCAAAAACTTTGAAACTGGCTAAAGTATGTTGAACTTATCTTTGTATATTGTGTGTTCTCATTGATTTCATTAATCTTTTCTTTGTCTACTGCTTGTTGGTGTGGTCCCAATGATCCAGAAATGTCAAATAACCAGGGTGTATGTGATAAGATCTCCTTCATTAAGGCAGAAAAGCCTCACATCCATCAATCCTATTTATTTGTATGCCAAGGTGAGGTCAGAACTATCTCCTTGACTTTTATTGCTTTGCTTGTTTACGCAAGATCGCACTCATGGTTATCTTGGCTTTGAATTCCTTGATACTAGTGTACTCTTGCAACATTAACTGGAAATAATGTTCAGGTCATCTCGGTTGTTGTGCCTTGATTCTTACGTTGGTTTCCCATAGCTCATCTGATGAAATTCATATTCATATTCTTATGGTTGCAGTGGCACTAGCAAGGATTGTATCGACTCCGATGTCCAACAAAATGCTCTGTGATGAAAACTATTCAATGGGTCCAACAACCATGTCCTAGGGATTGCATCTAGCATAGGATTACAATTTCATTCTAGATTTTCATCGTAGCACCATTTTTATGGTCACTTCATTGTGTTCTCCTTGATTCGTACGACAAGGGATTCTTATTCAACATTTTGGCTTCATCACGATTGCACAAGTGTTTGATCCTAGCTCTCGATATTCAAACAATTTTTTTGGTTAGCATTTGTCATACATTGTGACATCCTACATAAGATGTTAGTGCCATATACATTGCATTTACATATCTCCATTCACAAGTGCATTAACATAAATCATTTGCATACATACACATCTATGTCTACATATCCATGTCATAAAATCAAAACATGTGCATTTCATACATATTCTTGCATACATTTTCATAGATCTTAACATCTAATCATATAGCATACATCTCATAAAGT
>MU223150.1:621564-634588 GCA_018584345.1 Thuja plicata
GTGTTTATATAGAGATCTCAACATAGGCCTCCTAGGGCAATGCAAGGGATCCAAATTCAAATTTCACCTTGAATCATGATCCAATCACATTTTCCAACTAAGGAGAAAACATATTAATTCAAATATCGGAGAAAACACCCCCGCATCCGAACCTGGGGACCTAATTTAAGTTTCGGACCCCGATAAGCTCTAGATTTGAAAGTGGGGACCAATATCTGGCAAAGGTCTATGTCAACCTTGACCCTGACCTAAGGTTTCAGGTAGGTCACCAGAAAGTTGCAGAAAGGTTTCCAGATCAGTCGAGGACCTAGAAAGGTAGGGGAATGTGCCAGAGTGTTTAAGAAGGCCTAGGGGCCCAGAGAGAGAGTAGGATGAAGCCTAAGAGGACCAATACATAGGTCCTACCTAGAGATAAGAGCCATGGAGAGAGAAATATAGGAGAATGCATAAGATCTTAACCGTAATTTCATTCACATACATATAAACAAGCACAGATGCAAGTCTAATATGCCAACCATACTAAATGAGGGTGCTAAGCCTATCAAAATGGAAGTGCTTCCATTTTAAGATGATACATTAGATATCTGATCAATCTAACTTAGATCCCTAAGGATCAAGCTTCGTTCTAGAGATGGTTCTTGAAATCTCACCTACTAGGTATTTGAGCAATCTAACTCAGATCCCTGAGGATCAAGCTTTGTTTTGGAGATGGTTCTTGAAATCTTACCTATTAGGTATCTGAGCAATCTAACTCAGATCCCTGAGGATCAAGCTTCATTCTGGAGATGGTTGTTGAAATCTTACCTATAAGGTATCTGAGCAATCTAACTCAGATCTGTGAGGATCAAGCTTCGTTCTAGAGATGGTTCTCAAAATCTCACCCATTAGGTATCTGAGCAATCTAACTTAGATCCCTGAGGATCAAGCTTTGTTCTAGAGATGGTTCTCAAAATCTCACCTATTAGATATCTGAGCAATCTAACTCAGATATCTGAGGATCATGCTTCATTCTGGAGATGGTTCTCAAAATCTCACCTATTAGGTATCTGAGCAATCTAACTTAGATCCTTGAGAATCAAACTTCATTCTGGAGATCATTCTCAAAATCTTACCTATTAGGTATCTGATAAATCTAAATCATATCCCTAAGGATCAAGCTTCATTCTGGATATGATTCTCAAAATCTTACCTATTAGGTATTTCGGCAATCTAACTCAGATCCATGAGGATCAAGCTTCATTCTGGAGATGGTTCTCAAAATATCACCTATTAGGTATCTAAGCAATCTAACTTAGATGCCTGAGGATCAAGCTTCATTCTAGAGATGGTTCTCGAAATCTCACTGCTAGGTATTGGGGCAATCTAACCCAGATTCCTGAGACTCAAGCTTTGTTCTAAAGATGACCCTCGAAAACTTGACTTAACCAGATTCTTGGCAATCTAACCTAGACTTCAGAGAGTTAAGATCTATTCTGGAGATGACTCTGAAACCTTCATCAATCGATCTTTACATCATCAATTCTCAAAATCAATTTTAATTATTCTTCTATGCTTCAAACATCGACTATTCTTTGAATCAATGCACTTCTTGCACATCAATTCAAAGAGGGGAAAAATTTAATACCCCAAAATTCGCATCTTACAACTACAACCAATTTTGTTGCATTTATCAATCATCTAAATCATCAAAGTCCTATGGTACTAGGCAATTCTGATGATTGACTGACTCTACTTGACCTAAGTGTCAAATGTAGAAAACCCTAAATCTACATTAACCACATACTATATTTAATTCCTAAATATCAATTACAATTGGCTAAATAAACCCTATGATCAAATTAATTTAATTATAAAGTCCTAGCACTTTAATTAAATTAAATTCACCCTTTAGTCAAAATACATAAAAAGGAATTAAATAAAATTTGATTATTAAATAAATATCCTCATTTCAATAATTGAATTTAATTATTCAAATAATTGAGAAAGTGTATTTATGAGGTCATATTTCATTTATTTAATCAAATAATCTCTCCGAAATCCTGACTTCAGTTCAGAAATGGAAACTTTGAGTTAACTGTAATTCAAAAGTGCAACAAATCAGTTAATTGTTTCATTCACTCCAAAAGCCAACAGTTGACTGTTTCTCTCAAGGAAACTTGCCATTCTGAACTGGGCTCTCATTCTATAAAATAATACTCTTGTCTCTCATTCAAGAAAGGGAGAAGAATGCATTATTTAAGTATCGAATTGTTGCTGGATTTTTAACTCAATATTTGTGTGCGTTCAATCTTTCATTATTATTGCAATAGATTAATAGCATTCAATAGAATAATCATGCATATCCTAGCTTCTTTCAAGTATTCTTAGTTTAATCTCATCTTCCATTTCTAGATTAATCTTGCATAACTCATTTCTATACTAAATATTGCATTTTCATTCTAGATTAAATCCCTCATTCTTAGATTGGTCTTGGTTATTGGACTCTAGGATTTTGAGAGCTACTCAAAACCCCATCTAGATAGGAGGCAACAGGTCGGCTCATCTAGGCATGCAGGATGGATAACTTCATATTCATTCTTGTATGTGACTGATGAATAAGGACTATGTTGAAGTGTATGGCTAAGTAAAGAAGCCCACATTTAGCATATACATATGTATGCATAAGAGAGGAGATATATTATGGATTAAGTATTATCACAAGGGGAGTTATGAGTTATGAGTTATAAGTTATAAGTTATGCAAATTTTGATGACTTTGAATTTTTTAACAAAGATGCCCAACTATGCAAAAGTGGGAGATTGATACTCTTATAGAGTTATTTTGTTGTCATTAGTTTTATCAAATTCATATTAACTAAGTAAGTCAATCGGTGAAAGGAGAGGAAAGTATAAGGGTGGTCGGTAAAGCAGAAAGAGTCACACCAAGTCAGTCGGTAATATACCAAGCATGCCAAGCACCAAGAAGCACATAACAGTTATCGAGCCACCGAGCTAGTGAAGTATGTTATCAAGCAAGGAAAATAGAAGTAGTTTTGGTAAACACGAGTTAGATCAACATTTAATGCAATACCACAATAATTTAGAAGATTCTAAAGCAGAAGAAGAAGTTAGTTACACGATCTACGGTTGATAAAATTCAAGGTAAAAGATCTATGGTGAAGATGAAGAGGAAAAGCAATGGTTTTATTTCCAAGAACAGTGCAAGTCCCGAGGAAATGGTTACATGGTTCACCGAGTATCTAGTACATTGAATCTGTTCATGAAGATGATCTGACGATCGAGAATAAAGGTAGGAACCCCTAACCAATAAGATTAAGAGGCAAAATATTGATTATATCAAGTATGATTTGAATGAAAAGAGCACGAGAGAAAGAGTAACAAGAGTAGTTTAGTTGAAGACAAGTTGAAGTGAAGAGAAACACCAAGTACTGAGAAGTTATAGTAGTGCAAAGTAGTTGAATGAGTTTTATTCTATTGAGTGTAGTATTAGGTAAAGAAATCATTGAGAATACATAGTCTAATTAGCATATGTTGATGCATTTTCACAGAAATGTTTGCATTAAATTTTATTGTACTAAGATGAGTGAAAATCCCATTATTGGGTAGACCCTAATAGGTCTCATTTTGTAAATCCTTTAAAAGGATATATCTCTTAGATTAGATATTGTAATATCCTTTAACAAGGTAGACTAAATAAGTCTTATTATACTCCTAACAGGGTAAGCTATCATAAATAGCTAACATTGTAGTTCTAACTGAGCAACCTTTTTATTGCAGTAGTGAAGGATTGTCGGTGTCATCCCCACAACATTTTTTTCCTCTAACAAAGGATTTTTGCAACCAAAAATCTTGGTGTTATGAGTTATGCTTACATATTTTAGTTCATATGCTTTACAATGTCTACTTGCAATATATTCAGTTCGGTAAATGATCAGTTTGTATGTTTAAAATTTTTAATAGCATAGATTCCCCCCCCCACCACCTCTCAGTACTTAAATTTCCATAATTAGTCCAACATCATGATGTTATTTTGTTATTATCCATGTGATGTGACCAGTGGTTGCATTGTGTGATGCATTTAATTACGGTGCATTATTTTGGTTACTAGTATCTTTGTTGATTTAGATGCTAGAATATTTTTTTATTATTATTTTGATCATATATACATGATGATGTTTTATGATTATATCTAGGTTATTTTGCATTAAAAAATATTGGGATAATATGTTATGATGATTATCAAGGATTGCTATTATGTTTTGTTCCTTATATGTTGTTTGGTATTTTTATAGAGATTTGCATTGATATATACTCATATTGCTAGAAATGATTATTTAACTTTTTTATATTTAAATACAATGTAAATTTAAATGATATGATATTCACTACTATGCTCATATAATTGTTATGGATTATGTCGATGTGATTGTGTGAAGTGACATAAAATCGTAGTTAACCCCTTCGTGAGGTCCACACAATGTCTCGTTCTCCTTCATTGTTTGATCATTATATGTGTGTGCTTCAGCTATTTATATTGTGAGAAACTACACTTGATGTCTGTGTGTTTTAGTGAATAGGTACGAGACACATTATGTTTGAGCTGCAGGATTTGAGTGTGTCTACATCCCCACAAAGGTACATGAGATAGGTTCACTGGCCTTTCGTATTAAGCCAATATTGTCCTTGTATGGACGGTGTATCTGTAATTAGTATATTATTCCCTCTGGTACATGTTGGTAAATCCAGATTCATTCTACATAGTGTTAGACCCGTGAGTGTGTCTGTGCATTTAGAGTTCCATAGTTGTCGCAGATGGTATATAATTAAAATATTGATTTTAATTATTATATGGTTATTTTATATTTTCTGGTAATTTTTTTTATAGTGTTATTCAGTTTAATTGGAATTGGTTAAATTAATCCATGTTGACTTGGGTTAGTTTTTGGGGTTTTAATTTATTAGATTTAAATGGTTTTATTTTAGCCTCTTTGATTTGGAGTGAAAAAGTGACTTTATAATGTGGAATTAGAGAATTTGAACTTTTTCTTGTTGGGGATGACTCAGTGATGGGATTTTTTTCTATAGTGGCTCGTTGGAAGTGTGATGTGATTGCTACACTTGTCATGGAATCTCATCTGATTCCATGAAGTGTGTGAATTTCCTCCTTCCTCCATTTTGGTGTTTTCCTCTTAATGTGAGGTAGGGCTTCTTGTATCTTTCTTTTGGCTTCATTTTTGATGATTTTATTGATTACTATTAGTTTGTGGGCTGAGAACTAGTGTTCCCCCAAAATTTCATTTCTTTTCTTTGCTCGATTGGGCTTATGTGTATTTCCCATTTTTTGAATGCAATTTTTTATGCCCTTATGCTACCTACTTTTCTATGTGAGCTTGGAATGAGAATTTTATTTGAAAGTGTGTTGAACATGGGCATATGGGAACCAATGGGTTCTCTTCTTTTCACTTCATTTGAAGCTTGATTTTTAGGCTTTTTTAGGTGCACCATTTTGTGTGGCATCCAGAACCTGTCAATCGCCATGCTTGGTATGATGGAGTTGTTGAAATTAGTATTCTCTACTAAAATGAGAGGGATTGTGGAATCTAAATGGTCATAGGATATTCCAGGTATCTTTTTGTCTTGATCTGAAAGTGCTCTTTCAATGCTAAATGCTAATTTTGTAACCTTTGCCAAATTTTTGCCACAATTTGGTATTTTTATACTTTTGAGCTTTTTTAACACCTAAAATTTCTCTTAGGTATAACAACCTATGGGAAGCTTCAGTGAATGGGGGACCTAGTGCTTTTCACTAAGCAACCTTCGAGATTTTAGAAGTCAGATCTTCATTTCATATTGAGGGAAAAGGGGAAGAAGTGTGATAAAATATTAAGGCGATGTGCCAAACTTTAGGATACTTAAACAAACCCAATGCATAGGCTATTCAAAAAGATGGAATATCGGGGAAAAAACCTAGATTCAATATGAATTCAAAAAAATCATAGATCCAAGAACAACTTTTTAGACATAAAGCAAAGCATATAATGAATTATTAGAAAATAGAGAAGTTGATAGCATAATCCACTCAATAGAAATCACATATGCATATACTAAAGTCAATAATAACACAAAAAACATTCATAAGATAGGAGAATCACACCAGAGACCAAAGAGTTGATTAGCATGATTGATATATTAATAATTCAAAAGTACACTATAGTTTTAAGGCTCACAAAATAGTTTTTCCAAATCTTTCAAAACAATTTACAATTTAAAAACTCTGTCCATATATACTAGCCAAGAAAAAAGCCATGATTACATTCAAAAAAAAATAGTTCAGAAACTATAGTGTGTGGCAAACTTTGCGGAATTGCAAAATTGAAACCTTCATCATTGACTTGGAAACGTGACAGTTGGTGTCTGGTCCGTTAGTGAAAATCATATCATTCTGGTCTATTCTTTAATAACTCTTGCATACCAAAAATGCATCTTATTCCTTAAATGTTGTGCCAAATAGAAAACAAAATGAGCTTGCAAACGTTGGACACATGGAAATGCTCAGTTTCAATTAAGAGACGCGTGGAAAACTGGCTTCAAAAAAGAATTCATGTTGTCATAGACAACATACAAGAAAAGTTTCAGATCACCCATATCAAAATGACATGTATGCTTTATGGGAACCTATAATAGTACTTATAGACATTTTTATGAAGTATATTTCCAAAAAGGGTTGGATTAATGGCCAACTCTTAGATTGTAGAATATGCAAACTATTTGAGATCTCAATTAAATAAATGTGTATTTGATGATAGGGTCGTATTTCTTTGTTTCACAAAAAGTCTTATTCATAGAACCTTTCCCTACTAAGATGGTAAAGGATTTCATTGTTTCTTCCCTCCCTAATTTCTAGTCAAGCATTAATTAGCATAAAGTTCACTACTGTGTGTGAAGCATCCTCTTGGTGGCCCTCTCTTTTATGTGCTCTTGTTGGATTTTTTTTTTCCTTTTAATAATTGCTATAGTCTTTCTTGGTCCCCTTTTTTTCTCTCTATTTCATTTGTACCACTTATTAGTTCTTTTTTGGAAGCCATATTTTTCATCCTTCATCTTGAAGGGATGAGCGGGTTGATTCCACTTGGCCTTCTTTAAATTATTTTCTCTAATATCATCATACTTCCTGAGCCTCTACTCTTGTATCCCTTATTTCTCATACACTTTTTTCATAGTAGTAGGTCCAACAACATCTATGGTTTCTCCTATATGGTTGTTAAGGCCCATAATAATATTTTGGCCCTAAATCGTTCATCCTTTTGATATGTTGATATGTATTTTAGAAACTAGGTAAATTTCTCCTAGTACTCATTGATTGAGAGTTCTCCTTGCCTAAGGTTTTGTAAATTCCTCACTTTTTGGTCAAAAAATAGTTGAGGGATCAATCTTTACTTGCAGCTTCCCACAAACTATTCCAAAGTGATCTCAGCTGATTTTAAGCCTAACTCAAGGTCTTCTACTCCCACCAGGTGGATACCTCTCTAGTCAGTTAGTATGCTCCCCACACTAATATAGAATTATCTATATAGTTCCTAAGATCAAATTATTTCTCCATCTTCTTCAACCAAGATTCAACAACACCTCCTAACACTGATCCCTCAAACTTAGAGGGATTGAATTTTTTCATGTCATCAGTTATCTCATAAGCTATTTTATTTATTTTCTTTGTTTGGGTGTGAGTATCTAAGTGCTCTCCTTAGTATTTAGTATGAGTGGTATGGTTTGTTATATTGAAGCTTTCTCTAATTTGGACTCTTGTTTCTCTTCCATAGTCTAATTATGACTCTTTACATGTTGTTCCAGGATTCAAAGTTTGGTTTGGGTTTCTCACATTATAGCAAGGAGTTGACCCAATTTTTCCATGAGATTATTCGTAAGCTCAGACCCTTTGATGTTATCCTATATGTGATCCATTCTTATACGTGTACACTGTGAAAAGGGAAGAAATAAAAATGGGTAGATTACTCCTTTTCAAAATTGCACACTTAGAAGGAAGATATCCCAATAGGCTCAAGTAGGACCTAAGCACTAAATGGGATAATGATCCTTCGCTAAAAATATATAAATTGTGAAATCGAAAGAAGAAAATAAAACTGATAATGCAATGAAGGGAGATAAATAGAAAAATATAGACAAAGGAATTATAGACTAATAACTAACTACCAAAAATAATAAATGAGATGAATCAGGGTCCAGGCTATTGGTACTCCTAAATTTGGAACAAATTTGGAGTGACCATGTTAAGTTTTTTCAGTTAAGAAAAGTGAATACCCTTGAAATTTTGTGTGAGAAGGCTCAGTTAGAATGATTGAAAAAGATGCCCGGATGATTTTCATGAGGTAAAAATTGGGAAAAGGCTTCAATGCCTTTCATTTGACATATGTAGTGGGTCCCAACTCTTGAATTCCAATTCTGACATGTTTAGGGAGTAGCCATTTTGAGGGGGTCACCTAAATCTGCATTTTGCTAAGGTGTCATTTTGCTGTCCGGAGCCTACTTTGCTTCTGAATATCTTACACCCTATTGAGTTTCATAGGCCATCATTTTGGGAATGTGTTCCATGCATATCAGAGAACTTATGTTTTAGATCTCAGCCCATTCCAAATCCATTTGATAGGTTTTCACACTCCCCAAAGTTGGTTGCTCAGAACTGTTTGCATCTTTGTTCTGCCTAGAAATCTGAATAGCCCATTTTTGACAGGTTATAACTTTTGACCAGTTGATTTAATTGACAAAGTGCCTTTTGTACTGTGTTCCAGTGGTCATACACTCAAATATTTCCTATTTGCAGATCCCTATGAAATCAGATGACAAGTTTTTTAGAACCATTCCATTGGTGAATAATTCTGATTTCCTGAATATTCAAATGCAGAATTGCTAAGTTGTCCACTTTGAGGTCTTGAAAATCTATACCCGGGTGAACATTTTGGATAATTAACTTGTCATTCATATTGCAAACATAGGAGTGTACCTACCTGAAGATTTATAGATTCTTGCCAATCCATTTATCCACTTTTCCAGAGCCTTTCCGTTTCTAATTTAATGAAGTTTCTCTGAAAATGCAGAATTCAGAATTAAATGGCATACTTTGTGGTTTCCTTATTTTCACCCAATTCAAGATCAGACATAATTGAAGGTTGATCTGTATTGTAGACTTAGGAGTGAACTCATTTGAAGATTCCCAAACTTTGATCAATCCGGTAGATCACTTTTCCTTGCCAATTCCAAACCCAATTTCTGCATATTTGTTGTGCTTTGGTTTAGAAAGTGTTTTGGGTGCTGACTTTACACATTAATGTTATTTGATCTGTGGACCATCAAAGAAAGTTAGTGATAGTTTCACGATCCTTGTATGAAACTAAATCTATGTTCAGGGGTTCAGACTTCAAGGGTATCTTCAATTGGGTTTTCAGAGTCAGTTTCTGAGGGTGTTTTATGTAGATTGACAGTGCAAAACAAAGTTAAGTTTGCAGAACAATCATTTTCAGTGGCTTGTAACTTTGCATGGGATGAGTGTTTTGAAATGAGATTTTTTTTTTGCATATACTCCATATAGCTGAAAGTATTACCATGATCAACAGTGGGACCTCAAGACATGAGTCTATATTTTTTGCAAAGGCTAGTTCAAATACAATTTCTGTTGATTTCCAGTTTGAACTATGAGAAGTTTTTCGAGGGGTCAACTTTGAGGATTAGTGTCTTAGTGCCAAGTGACCTCCACATTGAATGACTAGGTTCTCTGAATTATGGGTATGTGCCTCTACAACTATGAATATTTTCTGAGCTTAGGGTATTAACCAAGCATTCTTACAAGGATGATTCTAAGTTCTGTTTCCACCAAATCAACAAAGTTTTTACAGTTTGTGTTAAGTAAGTGGAGCTTAATGTTTCATCTCTTATGACATCAAGCAAAGTTGTGGGGAAATAGATATGGAATTGTTCAAATATTTTTGGATCATTTTTGAAATGTCTTAATACATCATTAAAGAATTGGTACAATAAGGAAACATTTCAAAAATTCTTTCAAAAAATGCATTGAAGACACATTATTTCACACCATAAGGGTTTTAAACCAGACAGTGAGATGGTAGATTATCAATGAGCCTCGATCTATGTTAGATCATTTTGGTCATGTGCTTCAGGCATGGACTGAGGAAATGACAAAGGTTTTGTAAATCCATTAGAAAATAAATGTCTTTTCACTATGCACTGGAATACTTTCTATGAGTAGTTCACTCATGGTAAAGAGGTGAATCCTGGATATCATGGTCACAGTCATAGCAAAAATGGCACCCGTAGTTATGGTTATCAAAGTTGTACTTCATCTCCAACTAAAATTATTAAGACTTTAGAATATGTAAAGGGGTGAAGGTGATCAATTGGAACACAAGCCTATGCCAATATGCAAAGCAGCAGATGTAAAGCCTAATTCCGCAACCTTTGCCAGCGTCATTTAACAATTATTGTGAGACCCGTGTTTCATGTGCAAGCATTCAAACTTTCATAGCATGTTCCTGTGCTAGTTAAGGAGGAGAGGGCTGCCAACATTGTTAAAAGCATTGGAAGCTCACGCCAGTATAGATGGCAAATGGAGGTTTTGATAAGTGCAAAAAACTTCCAAGCTAATGCAATCTGCAGGTGTAAGCCACATTCCACAAAAAACTTCCAACTAATGTGATGGCAGCAGGTGTAAAGCCAAGTTCCTAGCCTGTCTGTGCAGAGTAATATATTTGGATATTTTGGTTGTCTTGTTTTAAAATCTGCAAAGGATGAATGCCACGCAAGTAGCAGAGAATGGAGGGAGCTTGCAGATTGTAAAATGTTAAAACCAAACTACTTTGCAATCCAGCATTACCAGAAGTCTGTGCAGGTATTGGAGGATGTTTTTTTTTAGATGTTTGGTTTTGAATTTATGCAAAGTTGGAATTACCAGCAGGCTGCAATAACAAAGGGAGAGGGTTTTCAATGTTTTTTGAGTTGAAATATGCAAATATGACTCCATAAGGAATGGCGTTTTGACCATTGGAGGCCATTGGTGTTGTTCATTTGCATTCAGACAGCTCCAGTGATGAGCAGAAGGCAGGAAGTTCCCAGGAAAGTGAAAAATAGGGAATTTTTATTATCCCACATTCGCTCTACAGTAGCGTTTTTTAGTATTTATATGCTAAAACGCTTTCTGTATATGTAAATAAGAGATCCCAGAGGCTCTTGGCGGGTCTTTAAGGGCTGGAGGAATGAAGGCATGGACAAACCACTAAATTTTGAGATAAATTTCGAAAATCACTTTAAAAACTTGAAAACCCATTGTCCCACATTCATTCGGGGATGGAATTTCAAAGTCTTTATATGCAAAAATGAGAACATATGAATTTGAAGGAAGGTGAGGAGGCTATCCACGTGCGCGCCTAGTCATCTGACGCCTTAGTTTCTGTGCCCATATTTTGAAGGAGGGTAAATTTTGACGAAAATGGACACTTGGCATCCGGTCGCATGGTCGCGAGACGCTCTGGTCGCACAGTCGTGAGAAGCTCCGGTCGCTCAGTCGGGAGAAGGATTGAAGATCACCGCTAGGATTCTGAGACTTGGTGACTGACTGCTAGCAGTTAGTCATGTAGTCGGGAGATGCCAGGGATAAACCGTCGAGACTTGGCGACTAACCGCTAGCGGTTAGTCGTGAAGTAGCCATATGCTGAAGATGACTGCTGCGACATGGAGATAGCAGCTGGTCGCGTGGTCGCTAGATAGAAATAAGCCGTCGGATACCAGTCGCGAGGTCGCCCAGGGTTGACTGTTGAGTTGAAATTTGCTGGCGACAAGGAGATTAAAGGTTGGTCGCATGGTCGCTGGTTAAAAATGCTAAGTGGGAATTTATTTTGAGACTTGGAGAATGTGGTTGTCGCATGGTCGCCGGATTTAACTGTAGTTAGCAAAAATGTTCAGAGACTTAGAGACCAAGAAGAAAAGGCTAGCTGGGGTTAAAGGCATAGTTAAAAGACCATTTTATGATAGTGAATCAGCATGTGACACATGTCAAAATCTGGTGATTTCTAGGCAAAATATGCATAAATATGAGGATTTCAAAGACTTTAGAATGTGCACAGGATTAATTTTAAAAGGGAATTTAATAGTTTTATTACAAATCTTCATATGTTTATTCCCAGAGGGTTTTTTGAAGACAGTTGAAGTCAGGGGTTTTTGCAGGAAAGGTCAAATTTGGGGATGAGGAATAAAGGTTAAATTTGCACAGACAGGAACAAATATATTTATTTGTTTTTAAAGACTTGACAGATGAATTTATGGGAAGATATTTATCAAAGGATAAATCAAATTTTCAAAGGGAAATATGACTGGGTTTCAAAGATATTTTGCAAATGGAATCAGATTTGGTGGACTTTTCAATGGAAGAATGAAAGAGCTATTATCAAAGGATAAAATCAAATATTTTCTCAGACAGATGGAGTCAGTTATTAAAGATATATCAGATATTTTGAAGACTTGGAAAGACAAGTAAAATTAGATTTGTGAAGTCACCCAAAAGGTTTAGATATTTTGAAAAGAGGAATGAGTGCAAATCAGATTTTAGAAGGACATGTGTTTGCCAGACATAAGTTTTAGGGTTTCTCCTTCTTCTATATCTTCTCTTCTCTTTTCTTTTCTTGAGGGTTCTGATTTCAGGTTCCTGTTTTGGTTCCTGTGGAGGTTCCTGGTCTTGTTCTTATTCCTATCTTTGCTTGGTTCAGTACAAGTTACCATTGGTTCGGATATTTTATTTGTAAAGCATATTTCTTTTTTATGTTTACTTCTTGAGTTTACTGTCTGGATA
The DNA here is from genome assembly GCA_018584345.1 of Thuja plicata. Classification (NCBI taxonomy): domain Eukaryota; kingdom Viridiplantae; phylum Streptophyta; class Pinopsida; order Cupressales; family Cupressaceae; genus Thuja; species Thuja plicata. Next base: position 634,432 of record MU223150.1, read on the forward strand.
TTTGGAAACAATTTGGATTAATGAGAATATAGTGCAGTTCCTACTCATTGTTGTCTTGTCTCTTTTGACTGTGTTTATGCTCTAGTATAGTTCATTTGTAAGGCATCTGAAATATACCTACTACAAGGTAGTGTGTCTAATCATTTGTGAGTCTTTC
>MU223150.1:638584-658528 GCA_018584345.1 Thuja plicata
TAAAGAAGTGAATGACCAAAAGGAGAGAAATAGACTCCTTGAAGAAACTCTAGAAGTAATGAAGAAACAACTAAAGGATATTGCTGATAAAGTGACTGGAGAAGTAGAAAGCTCCAATAAAGGAAAAACTATTGTAGAAGAGGATTTCATACCAGAACCAGACCCTCCTATGCCAGAAGAACCATTCTTGAAAGCTATAAAAGCACTAAGTGGAAAAGCATTAGATGGAGTACCAATACTTGCTGGGAGTAATGGAATGGATTGAAGGAATGGAGAATCACTTTGATTATGAAGGAGTGACTGAAGCACAAAAAGTGAAAGTTGCTAAGTCTAGACTAAGAGGAGCAGCCTTAACTTGGTGCAAACATGAGTGTTTGTAGTGAGGACCTTACACAAAGTGATATGTTTTCAGAGGCTTCACTACAAGATTCCAACAATAAAGAAATTTGCAGCATCAAGCAAGAAGACAGTAAGGAGATGAATGAAGAAGGTGACTTTTGTTCCCTTCACAGTGAACAAATTGCAGAGATTTTATCTTTTGAGTATCTCAGATATTCAGGAAATAGAACCTTTGAACTTTCATGTCCAACACATATTGATTTTGACAAGGAAAATGAATCACTACATTCTGATTTTGACATATGTGATATTGTTTCTTCTTGCACTCCTTCTTCATTAGGCTACAATAAAGTTCAGTTTGATTTATCAGATGATGATATTTTCAGTATGGTTTCAGACTCAGCATATGTGGAAATTCCAAGTATTGAAGTGAGTACTGATTTAGACAATAGTGTGGATTTTGAATCTTGTCTTGATTCTAAGTCTGCCTTTGAACTATTTAATGATGGTCAATCAGTGGCTCAAGTTTCATTGGAAAACTTTCAATGTGCTGGTATTTTCCCTCCCACCCACCACTTTTCTTTGAGCTTGTTTGATGTTGACAAGTTGCAAGGTGTTCTTGTTTTTGATGAAGAAGTTATTGCTCCATGTCCTAAGTTTGATTATGACCAAGGTATGTTTTCTTTTGAGAGACAAATGATGGATATGAATGTGCCTAATGATGCTTGCCCAAATAGTATGACAGAGGTTGAGTATCCCTCCTTCCAGTTGAATGGTGATTTTTTAAGTTGTGGTTTACAGCTGAAAGAAGATAAATGTCACACATATCAAAGTATGTTTTTATCTGATGAATGTGACATATATATGCCACAAGCTTTTCATGATGAAAATTTGCCTAATGTATATGGAAGCTCATATGAAGAATATGCAGATTTGTTTTCATGTGATGAGTTGATACAGGATGACAGTGGATTGGACCAGACAGATAAGAGTGGCACTGTTATCATATTTTTGAAACATGGGGTAGAGAGATTTGTGTTTGACAGAGGTAAGAATTAATCTCAATTTTGGGGTTTAGGGCATTTTGTAGATAATATACATATTGTACAGTCACTTTCCTTTTTAGTTGTGTGTTTGCTTTTAGTTAGAGGTTTCCCCATTTTTGAGAAGAGAGAAATTTTTTGAGAGATGGATAGTGAGAAGAGGAAAGTGAGAAGAGATAAAATCTGATTTTGAAGTTTTGGGGTGGTCTACTACTCCAGAGATCTATGGTTCTTGGTATAAACTTGAATTTAACCATCCTCAGTCAGAGCCACTGTTGGTACTCCTAAATTTGCAACAAATTTGGAGTGACCATGTTAAGTTTTTTCAGTTAAGCAAAGTGAATACCCTTGAAATTTTGTGTGAGAAGTCTCAGTTAGAATGATTGAAAAAGATGCCCGAATCATTTTCATGAGGTACAAATTGGGAAAACACTTTAATTCCTTTCTCATTTGACATATGTAGCGGGTCCCAACTCCTGAATTCCAATTCTGACATGTTTAGGGAGTAGCCATTTTGAGGGGGTCACCTAAATCTGCATTTTGTTAAGCTGTCATTTTGCTGTTCGGAGCCTACTTTGCTTCTAAATATCTTACACCCTGTTGACTTTCATAGGCCATCATTTTGGGAATGTGTTCCATGCATATTAGAGAACTTATGTTTTAGATCTCTGCCCATTCCAAATCCATTTGATAGGTTTTCACACTCCCCAAAGTTGGTTGCTCAGAATTGTTTGCATCTTTGTTCTGCCTAGAAATCTAAATAGCCCATTTTTGACAGGTTATAACTTTTGACCAGTTGATTTAATTGACAAAGTGCCTTTTGTACTGTGTTCCAGTGGTCATACATTCTAATAGTTCTAGTTTACAGATCCCTATGAAATCAGATGACAAGTTTTTTAGAACCATTCCATTGGTGAATAATTCTGATTTCCTGAATATTCAAATGCAGAATCGCTAAGCTGTCCACTTTGAGGTCTTGAAAATCTATACCCAGGTGAACATTTTGGATAATTGACTTGTCCCTCATATTGCAAACATAGGAGTGTACCTACTTAAAGATTTATAGATTCTTTCCAATCCATTTATCCACTTTGCTAGAGCCTTTCCGTTTCTAATTTAATGAAGTTTCTCTAAAAATGCAGAATTCAGAATTAAATTGCATACTTTGTGGTTTCCTTATTTTCACCCACTTTGAGATCGGACATAATTGAAGGTTGATCTGTATTGTAGACTTGGGAGTGAACTCATTTGAAGATTCCCAAACTTTTACCAATTCGGTAGATCACTTTTCCTTGCTAATTCCAAACCCAACTTCTGCATATCTGTTGTGCTTTGGTTCAGAAAGTGTTTTGGGTGCTGACTTTACACATTAATGTTATTTGATCTGTGGACCATCAAAGAAAGTTAGTGATAGTTTCACGATCCTTGTATGAAACTAAATCTATGTTCAGGGGTTCAAACTTCAAGGGTATCTTCAGTTGGGTTTTCAAAGTCAGTTTTCGAGGGTGTTTTATGCATATTGACAGTGCAAAACAAAGTTAAGTTTGCAGAACAATCATTTTCAGTGGCTTGTAACTTTGCATGGGATGAGTGTTTTGAAATGAGATTTTTTTTTTGCATATACTCCATATAGCTGAAAGTATTACCATGATCAACAGTGGGACCTCAAGACATGAGTCTATATTTTTTGAAAAGGCTAGTTCGAATACAATTTCTGCTGATTTCCAGTTTGAACTATGAGAAGTTTTCTGAGGGGTCAACTTTGAGGATTAATGTCTTAGTGCCAGGTGACCTCCACACTGAATGACAGGTTCTCTGAATTATGGGTATGTGCCTCTACCACTATGAAGATTTTTTGAGCTCAAGGTATTAACTAAGCATTCTTACAAGGATGATTCTAAGTTCCGTTTCCACCAAATCAACAAAGTTTTTACAATTTGTGTTAAGTAAGTGGAGCTTAATGTTTCATCTCTTATGACATCAAGCAAAGTTGTGGGGAAATAGATATGGAATTGTTCAAAGATTTTTGGATCATTTTTGAAATGTCTTAATACATTATTAAAGAATTGGTACAATAAGGAAACATTACAAAAAAAAAATTCAAAAAATGCATTGAAGACACATTATTTCACACCATAAGGGTTTTAAACCAAACAGTGAGATGGTAGATTATCAATGAGCCTCGATCTATGTTAGATCATTTCGGTCATGCGCTTCAGGCATGGACTGAGGAAATGACAAAGGTTTTGTAAAGCCATTAGAAAATAAATTTCTTTTCACTATGGACTGGAATACTTTCTATGAGTAGTTCACTCATGGTAAAGAGGTGAATCCTGGATATCATGGTCATAGTCATAGCAAAAATGGCAGCGATAGTTATGCTTATCAAAGTTGTACTTCATCTCCAACTAAAATTATTAAGACTTTAGAATATGTAAAGGGGTGAAGGTGATCAATTGGAACACAAGCCTATGCCAATATGCAAAGCAGCAGATGTAAAGCCTAATTTCGCAACCTTTGCCAGCGTCATTTAAGAATTACTGTGAGACCCATGTTTCATGTGCAAGCATTCAAACTTTCATAGCATGTTCCTGCGCTAGTTAAGGAGGAGAGGGCTGCCAACATTGTTAAAAGCATTGGAAGATCACACCAGTATAGATGGAAAATGGAGGTTTTGATAAGTGCAAAAAACTTCCAAGCTAATGCAATCCGCAGGTGTAAGCCACATTCCACAAAAAACTTCCAAGTAATGCGATGGCAGCAGGTGTAAAGCCAAGTTCCCAGCCTGTCTGTGTAGAGTAATATATTTGGATATTTTGGTTGTCTTGTTTTAAAATTCGCAAAGGATGAATGCCACGCAAGTAGCAAAGAATGGAGGGAGCTTGCAGATTGTAAAATGTTAAAACCAAACTACTTTGCAATCCAGCATTGCCAGAAGTCTACGCAGGTATTGGAGGATGTTTTTTTTTAGATGTTTGGTTTTGAATTTATGCAAAGTTGGAATTACCAGTAGGCTGCGATAATAGAGGGAGAGGGTTTTCAATGTTTTTTGAGTTGAAATATGCAAATATGACTCCATAAGGAGTGGTATTTTGACCATTGGAGGCCATTGGTGCTATTCATTTTCATTCAGACAACTCTAGTGATGAGCATAAGGTAGGAAGTTCCCAGGAAAGTGAAAAATAGTGAATTTGTATTATCCCACATTCGCTCTGCAGTAGCATTTTTTAGTATTTATATGCTAAAACGCTTTCTCTATATGTAAATAAAAGAGCCCAGAGGCTCTTGGCGGGTCTTTGAGGGCTGGAGGAATGAAGGCATGGACAAACCACTAAATTTTGAGATAAATTTCGAAAATCACTTTAAAAACTTGAAAACCCATTGTCCCACATTCATCCAGGGATGGAATTTCGAAGTCTTTATATGCAAAAATGATAACATATGAATTTGAAGGAAGGTGAGGAGGCTATCCATGCGCGTGCCCAGTCATCTGACACCTCAGTTTTCATGCCCAAATTTTGAAGGAAGGTAAATTTTGATGAAAATGGACACTTGGCATCCGATCGCATGGTCGCGAGACACTTTGGTCGCACAGTCGCGAGAAGCTCCAGTCGCTCAGTCGAGAGAAGGATTGAAGATCACTGCCAGGATTCTAAGACTTGGTGACTGACCGCTAGCAGTTAGTCACGCAGTCGAGAGATGCCAGGGATAAACTGCTGAGACTTGGCGACTGACCGCTAGCGATTAGTCGCAAAGTAGCCAGATGCCGAAGATGACTGTTGTGACATGGAGATAGCTACTGGTCGCGTGGTCGCCAGATAGAAATAAGCTATCGAATACCAGTCGTGAGGTCACCCAGGGTTGACTGTTGAGTTGAAATTTGCTAGCGACAAGGAGATTAAAGGTTGGTCGCATGGTCGCTGGTTAAAAATGCTAAGTGGGAATTTATTCTGAGACTTGGAGACTGTGGTTGTCGCATGGTTGCAGGATTTAACTGTAGTTAGAAAAAATGTTCAAAGACTTAGAGACCAAGAAGAAAAGGCTAGCCGGGGTTAAAGGCACAGTTAAAAGACCAGTTTATGACAGCGAATCAGCATGTGACACATGTCAAAATCTAGTGATTTATGGGCAAAATATGCATAAATGTGAGGATTTCAAAGACTTTAGAATTTGCACAGGATTAATTTTAAAAGGGAATTTAATAGTTTTATTGCAAATCTTCATATGTTTATTCCCGGAGGGTTTTTTGAAGACAGTTGAAGTCAGGGGTTTTTGCAGGAAAGGTCAAATTTGGGGATGAGAAATAAAGGTTAAATTTGCAGAGACAGGAACAAATATATTTATTTGTTTTTAAAGACTTGACAGATGAATTTATGGGAAGATATTTATCAAAGGATAAATCAGATTTTCAAAGAGAAATATGACTGGGTTTCAAAGATATTTTGCAAATGAAATTAGATTTGGTGGACTTTTCAGTGGAAGAATGAAAGAGCTATTATCAAAGGATAAAATCAAATATTTTCTCAGACAGATGGAGTCAGTTATTAAAGATTTATCAAATATTTTGAAGACTTGGAAAGACAAGTAAAATCAGATTTGTGAAGTCACCCAGAAGGTTCAGATATTTTGAAAAGAGGAATGAGTGCAAATCAGATTTGAGAAGGACAGGTGTTTGCCAGACATAAGTTTTAGGGTTTCTCCTTCTTCTATATCTTTTCTTGTCTTTTCTTTTCTTGAGGGTTCTGATTTCAGGTTCCTATTTTGGTTCCTGTGGAGGTTCCTGGTCTTGTTCTTGTTCCTATCTTTGCTTGGTTCAGTACAAGTTACCATTGGTTTGGAGATTTTATTTGTAAAGCATATTTCTTTTTTATGTTTACTTCTTGAGTTTACTGTCTGGATATCTGGAAACAATTTGGATTAATGAGAATACAGTGCAGTTCCTACTCATTGTTGTCTTGTCTCTTTTGACTGTGTTTATGCTCTAGTATAGTTCATTTGTAAGGCATCTGAAATATACCTACTACAAGGTAGTGTGTCTAATCATTTGTGAGTCTTTCTCAAGGAGAGAGTTAAATTTTGTAAATGATTTCAGAGAGCAAGACATGGTTGCGAAGATCTGATGAAGAAGTATTGAGTTGAGTAGATTGTTTGTAAGGCATCGAATCTAGATTGTATGAAGTTTGTAAGACATTCTTTAGTATTGCATTAGTTTTTATTGTTGACATATGTTTTCATTGACTTTTTGCCCAAGGAATAGGCACTGATCTAGAGTTTGCTGAGCAAGTGTTTTCTCCATTCAGTTATACACAAATTAATCAATTTCATCTAGTTTTTAGAACAAATGAGCTGAACTCATTAAGGACTTATGTCAGCAGGATAGTGTCCATCTTGGTGATTCCTTAGAGAGTGAATCATTAGGTTATCCCTTCTAAAAGACAAAAGGAAGAAGGATGCAAATCCTTGTCTCATTGGTTTATGTTCTCAAAACCATAGCCTGGCTTATAATACTTTGTTTCAAATCAATTATTGCAATCTCTAAAGTATTCTAGAAGTTGTTACAGTGAGGTTTTAGGTACATAACCAATGAATGAAATAATCCACCAAATACATAGGCTGAAATATTAGTAATCTTTAAAAGGTAAAACCTGCCTGAGTTTGTGGAGCTTGAAAATGAAGAAGTATATTATCCAATCCTTAGAAATTAGCCTTTCTCTTGCCTAAAAGAGGTTGCATTTGAGTATACAAGGTATACTGTCATCATTAGGTAAGTGTTTCAAGAAAAAGTGCTAACACAGGCTACTGTACTGACCTGTGATTTCAATTTAAGATAAAGTTGCAGGGTACAAAATGTTTTAGTCATTATGTATCTAGCACTTGTGACTGAAAATTGCAAGGTCTCTCTAACTATTCTTGATCTTTCCAGAAAAGTTTTGACAACTTTTAACCTTGTTATTGCACATGAAAAATGGGGAAAAGGATGGGTAAAAGAGGTTTGCCTTGGTTATACCCCTATTTAGGAATCAACGTTGAAAATGAAAGGAAATTACATAAGGAAATGTATAAAAAGGTATATGGTTGATTCACCTTGCATAAACCCTCATGAGGAAATGTATAAATTGCTTATATTCATGAAGATTATTGAATTTTTTTGAAGGTATTGACCTTTGAATATAGAAAGGAATCAGGGAGACCCTTACAAATGCATGGATCTATGAATTCCACTCCTAGATCTTCAATGTATATATGATTAATAATCACTTGCAAGAAGAAAGAAAGCTTGTGGATGGAAGGATGTATCTCCTTACTTGATTGTGAACTCCTATACTTGGCCTTAATGGGAGATATTCTTGCTACAATGGAGAAGATAGCATTAAAATTACTATGGATGCTTGAAGAAAGACTAGATCTTGGATGCTTGCCTTCAAATCTTGAATTCACCCTGAATGCTTGGTTGCTTGATCACTTGAAATTGATCATGAATGTATATTAATTCTCTCAAAATGAGTGATAAGGTGTTTATATACTTCACCCTACTTTTTAGGATTCAAAAATAAGTCAAGTCGATCATAGGATCTAATTTCCCACTAAAACCTTGACATAGAGCTACAAGCCAAATTTGAGCCAAACAAGCAGGAACATAATGTCTAAAACATTATGTACTTGGGTAAATAACATCTAAGACATTAAAAAATTATTTTTTTGGAAATGATGGAGCATTTAAGCAAGACTAAGGGGATTTTCAAATTTTGGGGTTGCAGGAGATGAGAATGGAGACGAGGATGATGATCCAAGCAGATTTGTGAGGGCGAGGAAGGTTTTCTGCCTGGTGGGTGCTCCTAACTACTTTTTAAGGATGGTTTTGGTTGTCCTCAATCCTTTTTTCTCTATCCATAGGTATATTCATGATAGTGGAGGACTTCATGTCTCCCCATTGGCCATTGGCTTCCCTGTCGATGGTGCTTGTTGGTTTCCCTTGGTCAGCTTGGTTTCTTCCCTTTTGGAATTTTTGGATGGATAAGGGTTCCCTCATCTGTGTTGGGTCTGGGAGGTAAGTGTCTAGTGGGTTTTGTACTGGCCAATGTCCCAGCTTGTGTTGGTTTTGACGTCCCTGCTTGTGTTGGTGTCGACATCCATGCTCATATTGGTGGACTTTGCGGGGAGAGTTTTCTTTCACCCTCTCTATGGTTAGGGTGTCTCTATGACAGACCATCTCTTACTACTCCCTTGTTTCCTTATTTTTTATGGTGGCCTACAAATGTTTATCATGCATGGGGGTTTATGGTGTGCCTACAATCACTGCTTTGGTGTTCATGATGCTCCTTTTCATCGCATGGGTTTTGCATGACTGCTCTAGGATTTGGGACTTTCCCTTATCCCTATGCTCTACGCCCATGTCTTTTTTGTGTGTGGTTCTTGTCTACAAGGATGGGCACATGATTTCCTTGGTGGGTTGGTTTATTTTTCTTGTTAATGTTGATAATAGGGCTTTCTCTCTGTTGTCGAGGGGACTTGTTGTTGGTGTCTTGTTGGTGGTTCCTCCCTAGTTTTGGTCCTTTTTCATTTGTATATTCCCTGGCTACGTTCTCATTCTTATGACTCCTTCTGAAGTTCATTATCCTTTGTTGCATGCTCATTTTGGAGTGTGTTGGGTTGGACTCATGAAGGGTTGTGTGATAATGCCAGAAGACTATGTTTGATGGGGACTAATTTCAAGTTTGGGGACTTGGCATGGAAAAAATGCTTTGGTTGTGAAGTGTGATAGGATTCTTGTCCTATAAATTCTGTTAACAAAGGTATCAAGGTCTCTCCATTATTTTTTATGGTATTGGATGGGGGCTTGCTTCATGCTACCCTAGTTGGCTTTGGTGCTTTGGGATGGAATTTATGTTTAGTAAGTTTTGGTTGGTTCTATTAATATCATTGGCATTGGACCTTAGGACTTTTATGTACTTTCTTAATGGGTGGAGATGGTGTTATCCATATTTGGGTAACACTTTTCTGGTCTATTTTACTATGTTTTAGATTCAAATATCTGATGACTATTTTTTGGTCTCGAGCATGAGCAAGGTTTGTGGTTTGGTGAACTTTGTAGCTCTATTCAAAAGTGATGAAGTTGAGGTGGAGGGGGGTAGTGTCCCATTTGTAATGGCTGGTATGGATGAAGTGTTGAGACAACCAATAAATGGGGCCTTTTCCTCTTTGTTTTTGATGGTGATTTGAGTTTTCACTCTCTTTGCTAGATTTGGAAGTGGTGGGTTTTAGTTTATCTTATGGTGACTAGTGGTACAAAAAAAGGTGCCATTGTAAAAGGTCATGAGATGATTCAGAGACTTTTCATGTTGGAGAAGGATGGTCTCTACCATGCTACCTTCCTTGGAAGTGGTCACTCTTCAACTCTGAGAGTTAGTTTGATTTGCAAGCCAATTGTTGCTTGAGTTTGTTTGTTTTTTATTGGGATGGAAGTGACTTTCACTTTCAGAGCTCCTTTTTTGGGGTTAGAATGTCCCTTTTTCAATCTAGAAAGTGGTTTCTTTTTCTTTTGTGACCAAGCAATTGCTGTTAGTTTTCAAGGGCTCGCATTGATCTATTATTTTTGGTTAAAATTTGCAGGTGGTTTGGGGGCTATTCCCAACCCTGAGATTGTGGGAAGAATGTTGTTATTTGGGAGGACTTGGTATTCGTGGTCTTCTTCATCTTTCATGATTCACATGGAGGTGGAGAATTCTCCTATAGAGGTGGATACTTTATTCATGAATTTGGAGGTGGAGGAGTCTCGTATGGTGGTGGAGACCTTTTCTGTGGATAAGGAGGTTTGTATTTATATATGGGTTCCCCTCTATGGATGAGTTGATGATTTGTGGCTTAATGATGTGTATATTTTTTGCTAGTCTTTCTCTTTGTTGTTCTTATTGAGGTGGTCTCATTTTATATTGAGGTGTAAAGGGGTTTTGTAGTTTATGGGAAAATCTGCAGTCAGGTTGATGTTTTTATTCACAAGAATTTCTTTGACAACCCTGCTTTCATCAAGAGGATTTGGAATGTTTCAAATGATATATTATTGGTGGAGCATTATCAGAGGTCTATCTTGACCTATGTTTTTTCGGCCTTTTGGGTCCTTGTTTTCACTTAGCAATTATTATTTAAGGTTTTTTTGTTGTTTGGGTGTTGTTAGTTGTCTTTTACTATTTAATTATGCACATTAGTTTTTGTTGTTGATGTCTTGACAACCATTTAGTTGTGTCTTTGTAAAGGACAACCCCCTTGTTTGGTTGCATATCTTAATAAAAAATATCTAAGGTATTACATAGTTGGGAAAATCAACCCAAATTTGAATTGGGTGATGGAATGATAGGGTAGATGTGGGAAAAGAAGAATCGGGTTCCTAGGATCAAGCATAATGGACATCAAATCTTGAAATCATCAAAATGGGTCCTAATAGAGAATCCAATAATGGGTGTTGACTTTTTAGGATGGTACAATAGGTTTGAGGTTCCTAGATAAACATCAAAATATTTGATTTAAAATTTACTTTACATCACATTCCTATAGGAATTTAAATAGCATAATATTGTAGGCACAACAAAATTATATCTTTTATTGATCACTTTCACAAAGTTATTGAATATACATCATTACTATTTGTTAGTTTAATTAATTAATCATAATTATACTTTACTTAAGCTTACTTAGGATAATGCATTGCATAGTAGTTTGTCATTGAGACACCTAGGAGTTTGCATTTTATTTTAGCACATGGTGTAGGGGAAATTCCACTTTAGGCAGAGTTAGTTGTTATCTCATGTGTGAGATCCACCTTTAGTGCTCTTATCATATTATCATCCACTCATTTTTGCACATGTTTGCACATACTTCATTTCACAATGGAGGATGATCCACCTTTGGTGGACATATGATGTCACTTTATGTGGGTGATAGCTTATCTCTTACATCACTCCTAGTTATCATGCATTGCCTATATATTTAGACACATCTACATTATACTTAATTTGATTTTGTATCTATTTTCATTATTGATCAATATTGAATCAATCAATTGATCATATCATATTTGTCTCTCTTGTGCTATCAATTGAGCTTCTAGATCTTGGCATTTTTATTCTTTGCCTTAGGCAAATTCTTACACTATTTACTATATTCAAAGAAAAATATCCTTCAAAGATATATTTACATCACTCAATGATGGAATTCTCTTTCCCATATGAGTTAGAAAAAGGAACAATTTTGTATCATTGGGTTGGTTTTCAATGATCTTTTTGCCCTTTAGCTCAATTATTTTGTTGGGAGAGTTATTTGGGATTGGTTCAATTTTTAGTTTCAACTTAGAAATGATGGATTTTGTAATTACTTCTTTTCTTGAAGTTTTCCATTTATGTCTCTCATCCTAAAGTTGTTTTAAAACTTTTCTAGATTTTTTGCGTCGAAAGGGGGTGAGAATCATGAATAGTCATATTTAATTTTTTATTCTCCAAAGATGGAAATATATCAGGTTTCAAACCCTTTTTCATTTATAAAATTGAATCTGCATCTTGAAATCATGATAATACCTCATTTTTACTTTTCTACCTTGATTTTTTCTAGGTGGTGAGCCATAGGTTCAATGTACTTGATGATACTCCCCTTCCCTTCTGGAAGTCGATAAGATACCTGCTTCCACTTGCTCTCAAGAATGTAATTAGCCAAAAACTTGTTAACATATATAAAATAATAAATTTACTTAATTTATTATCATAATATTTTTTCAATGGATTTATTGAACTATGGCTCATTGTAATCGTATAACATTCATCACATTTCATTGTAATATAAACATAACAAAATGATTTGTTTAAAATAGGGATGTATCAAGCTTACCTGTATCATGTGTTTGTTGGTAAGAGACATTACTGAGGTGCTTCAAGTGTTGTCATTGATGGAAACTAACATCATTATACATGTTCTCATAACTTTATTTAATCATACCAGAAGTCTGAATCAAGATTTGGCTAAGTCTGGCAGTGAATAGAGTACAATAGCATATTTCAATGTTTAGTCTAGTGAGTACTCCCAGTTCAGTATTTTGAGGTGTGAACCTAGAGGAAGCTACATAAAGGTATATTCTATCGCTCTTTAGATTTGCAAGGTTTTATTTTATGTTGTGTTTGATATATGATGATTTGTATGACATTTTTTGGGGTAAATAGTGAAGAACAACAACAAGGTATAATAGATCCTTATGTGGATCTATCAGATAAATTTTGGTGATTGATGTTTGTGTTCACTTAAATGTTTGGATGACATTTCAAATAGTGAGTATTAAATTGTTTTGGTTCAAATTATGTTTTACATGAAGATATAGCCAACAATTATAACACATTTCATTATTTTATGAAATGTTTTTTAGGCCTACCTATAGATGAAGAAATTATGGTAGTGGATATATATAATCAATTTATCCAATCATTTTGTGACATGGCGTGTATGTGAAAGGTATGGGAAGATAAGTATTTGAGGTCCAATTCAGAGCATAGCAGATATATAGTATTAAGTGCATGAAATTGGTGTATTGTACCTAATTAGAATTGTTTTGGTATTTGTAGATGTTGTGTATCAGTTCAATCTCTCAAATATTTTGTAATCATAATATAGGCAATAAGCCTTTTTTCTAATTGAGCAGTGAGCTTTAGGTAGTGTGTCGGAATGCATGTGCATTCCTTTTGTAAATCTTTAACATGGTATAATACTTATGCAGAGTATTTTTATTTATGGGTTCCATCCCCACCATGGTTTTTCACTTGATTGAGTTTCCACGATAAAACCCCTAGTGTTATAGTGTTGTGGATATTTGTATTTTACTTTACCATCTTTATTTTCATTGCATGTGCGTTATGGGTGAAGAATCAAATTAATAAAGTTAAAAATTTTGAACACTGATTAAACCCCCCCCCCCCNTGATTAACCCCCCCCCCCCCCCCCTCCTAGTGTTCCTTAATACGAAAAATTGGTATCAGAGCCTTGTGCCTCAGAGGAAGTCTAGCAGCTTGAGGAAGATCCTGATAGGTGATTCAATGAATTCAAGTGATATTCAACAAAAATTCCTTGTTGCACATGAAGATATTGATCAATCAAAAGATGAAGCCCTAGAAATTAAGAAGAGACTTAAGGAAGCTGAAATTTTCATTCAAACATTGAAAGGGCGGTTGAACAAATCCATGGATAAGAGAAAGGAACTTGTTGAGAAGATAAAATACAAAGAAAGCACAAATGAAGATGCTAATATAAAGGAAGAATGTGAGAAGCTTATACAAGACAAAGAAGTCTTAAAGAATGAGATGGAAATTGTTGTGATGAAGTTGACTAATGAGATTATATAAAGAAATAAGAACAAGGGAAACCTTGATAAGTCCTTGAAAGAAAAATATGATGAATGTCACAGACTAAACTGTGAGATTGGGCAGGTGCAACTTGATCTAGAGGTATCCATACATAATGAGGGAGAACTTAGAAGGGTGAATGATATTTTGAGGAATGATCTTGCTACTACAAATGAATACAAGGATAAATTCATGATCACCTCAGTTAAGCTTGATGTGATACTTGAAATTCAAATGATGAAGGACAATACACAAGGTCTTGGATTTGAGAAAGGAAAAAACTCTAGATTTGGCAAAGAAATCATTAGTTAGAAAAACCTAAGAGATCTTCGATAAGATAAACTAATGCTAAAATTTTCAATGGTAGATGCTTTGTGTGCAATAAATTTATGTTGGCAAGTTGACTCCCAGAGAATACATGACTTATTTTGTGTTGTCATTATGGCAACAAAGTCATATAAAGTTTTTGTCAAGTAAACTTGGAAGACAAAAATGACTAAGTATGGAAAATAGGGCAAACAGAGTTATGCAGTGATCAACACACCAATGCACATTCGAGCATTCAAATCAGGGTATGTGCATTCACATATATGTTCTATGCTACATGCACATACTAAGTCCAGAAACGCATGGTACAGCATGATAGTACAGATAAGTTACAACAAGAACAATACTACTACAGTTCAGAAGATAGAGCATGGAGCCGACTTATGTTTTGGATCAGCATATAATATTTTGTTGTGTAAAGGCCAAGCGTCTATGATAGTATGTTTGTAATCATGTCTTTATTATTGTAGTAAACATGCTTAATCCAATTTGTTTGGAAGCGTTGTGTATTATGTTTTTGGGCCGACTATGGTCTTATTTTGGGTCGCGTCTATTTAGGCATCAACATATATATATGTAATGATAAGTTATATTAGAATTGTCAAAGAATATGCATAAGAGAGATATAGAATAATAGTATAGAGAAGTTAGTATGAGATAAAGCTCTTTAAGAGAGTAAGAGCATCAACGCATACACGAAACTAATCAGACAGTAGTGTCATCACAACAGTTCACTTTTGATATAGTGTATATCAACTATCAGAAGGTTGTAACCTTCATCTTATTGAGTAGTGAGCTCTGGCAGTGAGCCATATACCTTTAACAGGGTTTTTGTAAAGACTCCTAATAGGGTCATTGTACTTGCATTGTAAATACTACTTCTAACAGGGCAAAGGAAGTTTAACAGGTTCATTATACTAGTACAATATTTGTGGGTACTAATTCCCACCGAGGTTTTCCTCTTATCAAGGTTTCCCCGTAATCATATAATGTGTATGTGTTCTTGTGTTAAGCTTCATTGGATGTATATTTGATTTATGTTTAAATTGCTGAAATATATTAAATAGACAAACACTGATTAATCCCCCCCCCTCTCAGTGTTTCTAAAAATTGGTATCAGAGCTCTGGTCCTCTGAGAGAAAATTTTAACCACTTGAGGAGATCATGGATTCAGCAGAAGCTAAACATCTTAAAAAAAATCTTGAAGCGGCCCTTGAAGATCTTGAAAGAACTAACAAAGAAAATGAAGAACTAAAGCTAAAAGTTGATGGCTCACAAATGCTTATCAAAAAATTAAGAAAATATTTGAAAGATTGCTCTACAAGTGATTTAGGAAAAATGGTCAAAAATCTGAATGAAGAGAACATGTCTCTGAAAGAGAAAATTGAATATCTGAACGAACAGCTAACATATATCCAAACTGTCATTGCAGAGAAGATCAAAGAAAGTAAACAATTAGAAGATGAACTTTTACAAGCAAACATGAAAGTCTTGGAATTAGAAAACATCAAGAAAAAGATGGAATCTAAATTAACAGAAGCAAAAGATAAGATTAACAAACTACACACAAGTTCTAATCTACTTCAATCACAACTTTATGCATAAAAGCTAAGAGGTGATACTACTGGTATTGGAAACAATGTAGCACAAATTGAAATCAACTCAATGAAAGAAAGAAAGAAAGAAAGAAATAAAGAAAGCACATGAGGCATCTTCATAAACAAATAAAGTTGAAGATCTTGCAGAAGCTAAAATAGAACCACCTAAAGGAGAAATCAAGCAAGTTAACAGAACTTGTTATGCATGTAACAAACATGGACATTTGGCAAGAGATTGTAAAGAGGTAAGACCTTTCAATGTTTATTGTTACTCCTGTAACAAGTTTGGCCACAGGGCTATACATTGCAGAACAAAACAAAGAAATCAGTCACAACAGAACCAAAGAAATATGAATCAACAAAATTAGAGAAATCAACCTCCAAGAAACTTGCAGAACATTACATGTCAGATATACAATTACAATGGACACATAGCCAAGAAGTGTAGCATGATAAATAATAACATCAAACCTCCTATCATTTGTCACTCATGTGGAAAGGCTGGACACATCTCAAGGTTCTGTAGATCCAAAACTCAAAAACAAGATAATCCTAAAAAGTCGCTATTTGAAGAATCAGGAGAAGTCAAGTTTGTACAAGAAAAAGAAGATTTAGATAAAATATGGGTCAACATAAAGAAGGATAGTGATGAGAACAAGGTAGTATATGAATCCATAGTGGAAGCACCCTCTACTTCTAGATAGTTGACCTTCTTGGTCTTAGGGGGAGCTATTCTAGCTCTAAACCCCTGCGTAGCTGGTATACTCACCTCCGAGTATGTGCCTTTGGATTTATGTTTATGATCATAATTTGTAGCAGTATGCATGCACTTATTGTCTATAATGCATTATGAACAAAGTTTGGAACTTTCTGTGAAAACTGCGTACATTAGAAAGCATTAAATGCAGTAACCTTTATAAAAATTAGTAAATATTCAATCATCTTCATATTTGCATTTGAGATCACATAATTTGGAGAGCACAGAAGTATTGAGCATCAAAGCACCGAAGGATAATAGATTTGGTGGTTAAGTGAATGGATAGAAGTTGGAATGGAACCCTAGTAGTTACATCATTTCAATTTACCGCGAAACCCTACTTAATCAAGTTGTAAGTAAGTATGGCAACCCCAATTGTATTTGACATTGCTAAAAGGAAGAGATTTGTCTTTAAGAAGCATCCATTCAAGTCTATATTAGATGATGTTGAAGGAGCATTCTCTAAGACTCTGCTAGGAGTCGTGTGGAAGACATTCGCGCGTACATCTACTGCAATGAGGAAACAATTGGAGACAACAACATAGCTACTCTTATGGGTTCAATGATGAAACCATATTATTCATTCAAGGATGAATATGTGTATCTCATTGATAAACCTATCTTTGAGTATTCTAATGTGCGCAAATTCTATGATCCAGAATGGGTTAAAATCTTGTTGAGCAGGATACATGATGACGTCTACTGGACTGGTGAAGTTCCCATCTGCATTACTGCAGACCTAATCCATGACATGACTGGACTTCCTAAGACTGGACCATTTCTTCCAACTGGTAAGGATGTTAAGAAATAGGTTGAGCAAGCATGCTTATCTAGGAGTGATAGGTGTGGGATGAAAGTTGATCCTATTAAGGAAAATGACATCAAGTTCCTCACTATGATACTTGGTTACAAGTTTCAGTAGGCAAGCAGACTAAATAGTGTGTCCACAGCAATAGTTCTAGTAGCAATAAGGATGGTGAGAGATAACACTCAATACAATCTCTATGAACTATAGTGTGCACAACTAATTGAGAACATCAAGGCTATTAAGCATGACAAGAGAAAGATATTTAGGTTTGGCTCTTTGATCATCTACCTGTACTTCCACATTGTTGGTAAGGTTACAAATCTTTACCTAGATAGAAGCAAACCCACTATGTCTTAGATTTCACTAAAAGCCACATCAGAGAGCAGTGTGAAGGATTCTATGGACATGGACATCAAGACATTCAGGATCAAAATGCAGAAGAGGTTCAGATTATCTGAGAAAATAGTTGAGAAGTATAAGGAGACCATATGCTTCATGGTAGAGACTGACTGCATTTGCATGGAGGTAGTTGAGCCTAGAACCAAATGGATTCACCAACTTGGTTATGAAGTTGAGGAACATGTGTTGGAAGGATATGCACAAGTTCTTTTTGTCTGCACCCAAAGATACTAATGAGCCCAGGTGGGGCACTTACAGAGAGAAGACAGATGAAGTCAATTTTTTCCTATACAATGTTGATAACAAAAGGAAGGCATCTAGAATTACATCTAGCATCCTAAAATTTCATGAGGTCACACAAGAAGACCTAGATAAAGCAAAGGAAGCCAAGATTGCAAAATAACTTGAGCAAACTTCTGCACAAGTCAAAACAGAGAAGTCTGATGACATCTAGAAGAAGAAGAAGATTGAAGAGAGCACTTTTGCGCCCTCTACCACCATTGATTTGGAATCCTCTCCACCTTTTTTACCAAGCAAGAAGTCTAGAGGAAGGAAGGAAGCGCCCACCAGTCACCCATCCTCAAGAACAACTTGAAGCATAGTAAGAAATACTCAAACTCCTCCTGAGGTAGGATTCAGACCTAGATCTAATGTCTTAAGGAACAGGATTGTTAATTAAGGAAGACTAGATACAATTCCAAAGGTTTATGACAAGTATTAGGAGATAGATAAATCTGAGATACATTCTATGATCATCTCTCACATGATTAAGTTTAAAAAGTCAGTTCTAGAACTTAAAACAGTGATACCAGACAAATTATTGAACATTCTAGAGATAATGAAAAGACATGCAATTGAGGAAGATATGAGGATTAGAGAAGAAACATTGGATAATCTTCTCCCTGTTTGTGCACATGATGAGAAGGCAATTATATTAGATTTGGTAAAGCCTCATTTCAGAACCAAGACAAGGACTCTTCATATTATGAACAAAGAGTATGAGTTAGTTGGGAAAGATCCTGAAAAGCTTGTGTACAAGTGTTTATGGATAGACACATGTATCCATCAATAATGCCTATAGAAAAGGTAACTCTAGTTCCTCCCGAACAGGTTACATAACCAGTGATTCAAAATGCACCTAAGACAAGTCCATAGGTTTTAGTGCCTTCAGTTTCAATAGCCTCTGATACAGCAAAAGATTTAAGAGATACTATAGTGATTGATGATATCAAAATATCCATGACCACCTCTGACAATGATATGGACAAAGTTGAAAAAGTATTTGTAAGCGCTAAGGAGGTGTGTACTAATGACACATCTTTACAACAAGATGAAGTTCCCTCTACAGATCCAACAGACTTGAATAAAGAGGAAGATAATCAAAATAATGAAACATCAGTCATGGAGATCCCAATAAAAAGTGAATGCATGGATACTAGTCAGAATACTATATTCACACCATCCATTCAACCATCTACTTCATTGTTGTCAAGCTTAACTCCTGACTCAGCAAGTCTGGATGCATGGGGAGAAGAAAACTTGATCAAGATCAGCATCCTAGCTATGGAAAAAGCCAAAGAGAAACAAGTTATGAGAAACCCTCTCTTTTTGGAATCAGTGAACATTCTGAATGATCTAGTGCCTGCAGACAAGAAAGTAGCTAAAATTCAGTCAGTTGATGATGTAGGCAGCATCCTAACAAGCTTCAAAGTGCATTTTACAAGCTTAGTAGACTCAACTACTAGAATTGTAGAAGATTAGTATAAAAAGGAAAGATTAAATGAACTGGTAAAGAATTTTACCTTATAATTAAACTCATTAAAGATTGGTCAGTCTATTGAAAGAGTTGGCAGCTAAAGGCAGAAATGTAATAGCGAACTGCATGGACAGAGTAAAATTCACCTCTGAACATATCAAAAAGATAGAAGAGGCAAATATCTTGGTTGACAGTGTTATAAAATCAGTTGAAACATCCACACAATGAACATCTGCAACAATATCTATCAAGGTCAATTGGACAAGATTGAAAAGGCAAAGTTTGAGATCAATAAGATAAGAATCAGGCAGACTCAACTGAGAAATGCACTAGCACCCTCCTTAGCAGTTCTAGATGAGAAAATCAAATGGATTGATGCCACTATTTTCACATATGATTAAGGTCCCTACATGGATCTGATAAAAATGGAGAAGCTCACATATGCTCTATGCGCCCATCTCCAGACAGTTGATGCAATGAAGGCATTTTGGCAGAAAGAGATCAAGTCTCTTCAGATTGTATATCCAGATGTATACATGGAGTAAG
>MU223150.1:659733-673613 GCA_018584345.1 Thuja plicata
AATCATATCATGTGTTATGTGTTCTTGTGTTAAGCTTCATTGGATGTATATTTGATTTATGTTTAAATTGCTGAAATATAATAAATAGACAAACACTGATTCACCCCCCCTCTCAGTGTTTCTAACAATTTAGTCATATGGCTGCAAAATGTAGAAATAGAATGAATGTTGCATCCTTTTATGGTCAATGCTTTAAATGCAAAAACTATGGTCATAAATTAAGTGAGTGTAGAACTGTTGTGAACAATACTTTCAATAAGAGGAATGTTAAGTGTTTTACTTGCAATAATTTTGGACACATATCTAAGCAATGAAGATCAAGAGGAAACCAAGTGAATTACAAATAAAATATGGTGTGCTACAAATGAAACAATCTTGGTCACATTGTAAAATTTTGTAGAAGCAAAAATGTAAACATGAGCAGGAGAGGTCAGGTGAATAACAATAATGTGCAAGATAATGACAAAGGAAAATAAAAGGTTGATGCAGATGAGGTTAGAATCAAGAAAGGGTCAAGTAAGGAAAGGTGATAGAAATGTAGATAATCGGTCTGCACTTGGATCTGGTGTGAAAATCTCTTCAGGAAATTAAGCTAAGGCCTTTGGCCTAAGGGAGATTTCATAGAAATTCTTAAAACCCCCTGATATGAATTGATTCCTAGATCTGAAAGTTTGATTCAGATGTATTAATATGTTGCATACAAGTTTGAGGAAATTTTGAAGATTTGCAAGTTGATTTGGAGATTTATAGAAGGATTTTTACATCTGAGTTAGATAATTGAATGTCCAAAAAGTTAGTGTATGTAGCATTTAATACCTAGAAAAGTAGATGTGTGAAGGTTAAAAGGGTATTTTATTCTTTCATTTGTTACTTTTCACTTTGATGAGAAGTGATTAGAAAGCTCTGGAAGGAAAATTTAGTGTGTTTAAAGGTGAAGAAGAAGATTCAGTGTGCAAACCCTATTTCTTTTTGAAGAGGTATTTTGCAAAAAAGCTCAAAATCTTTCACTTTCAATCATGGATATACCTAAGATTGTTGATATAACTGAGAGGCCAAAACCTAAATTTAAGAAACACTCATACAAATCTATAGAGGATTATACAAAAGGGGCACTCTTGACTGTTCCTTATGGTTTTTTTCATGTAGAATATATTAGAGCATATATTCATGCCAATTTGGAGGATTTGGGTGATTCTCAGATATACCAGCTTTATTCAACCCAACTATCTATTAATTCAAAGCTCAAGGATGAGTATGAAGTGTTAGAACAAAAAACCTAGCATAGGTGATTAAGTTTATGACTTTTGATGAGAATGAGTGGGTTGGGTATGTGTTGAGTAGGATTCATTTTGAATTCATGTGGGTGGATAAACCCTATAAGATCACAAAAGAAGTTATCAAGGCAGTAACTGGATTTAATGCTTTCTATGAGATCTTTGTACTAAAATCCATTAAAAAACAAATTATTATTGATGTTATTGGATTGCAGTAGGAAAAAATAGTGATGACTATTAACAATATCATTTAGTTGGATGTGATATTTGCATCTATGGTTATTGGCTACAAAATCTATCATTCTAGTAGAGACAATTTAGTATCGAGCATAACTGCATATTCAATATATAAGATGGTAAATGAGAATTAAGAGTATGACTAGTGTGAAGTTCTTAGAGGATAGCTGATGGAGAACTTATCTAAAATCAAGAAGGATAGGAAGCAAATCTTTAAGTACACTACCTTAATCCTATGTTTATTATTCTCCTACATGGATGAAGTCCCTGGTGTAGGAAGGATACATTGGTCTAAAGATAGACCTATTGCATTTCAAATCAGATATTATCTTTACATGCTAGACAACAAATCTAGGAAGAGTACACTATGGATTTTCTTCAAATATTTCCATGACAAAATGCAGTTAAGGAAGAGGATTCCTAAGACTATTGTGGAAAAGTATGAGGATACCATTTTCTTCATGGAAGAAATAGATCAATGCATGATGAAAGTAATTGAACCTAGAAATTCTTGGATCATGCCTATGGGGTATGAATTAGATGAACAAATTATTGATGTTTATGCTCAACATCTATTGAGTAAACTTGTTGATCCATATGAGGAAAGATTTGGAACTTACAAAGAAAAGGACTTGAAGTTACATGTTGAATTGAATAGAACTGGTAGAGAAAGAAAGATATGAAAAGAAGTAGAAAATATAGTAGAGAGCATGGGTATCCCAGTGTAGGCTATGAGAGAGGCTAAAAAGAGGTAGATAGAATCATAAGAGAAAGTAGTTGAGGTAGAGGAATCCACTCTCAGTACTTCTTCATCAAAGCCAAGGAAGACAAGAAACTCTACAACATTTGCAAGTCCACCTAAGGTAGTGAGTCCCAACTAGAAACAACAAGATAAACTATCTAGGGAAGAGGTAAAAGAGTAAAGGTGAAAATTTCAAGGAAGTACATTGCAATGGTCAAATAGTGACGAGACTATAGAGTCTGATGATGATATGAAAGAACTAAAATCCAAGAGGACAAAAGCAGCTAAAGTTTCAAAAGCAAAGCCATCTAATAAAGAACAAGTAAGTAAGAAGATGAAACTTGAATATGATAAGCCCAGTACATTAGTTAATAATGTGGAAAAGAATTTAACTATGCATGGTGACTTGGGGACACTTTGTAAATTTTATGAAAAGTTTGATAATGAGGGTGAGAGATTGCTTGAAATGCTGCTATAAAGTATCTAAACACATATAATAGGGAACTTGTTGATATAATGTCTGATATTCCTAAGGAATTGTATGGTCTTTTGGAAATAATAAGGTTGACTACTAAAGCTAAGGATGAGAAAATAAGAGAGTGGGTATTAATCAGTCTTTGCTCTGTTATAGCTATGGATGAGATGAAACATATTCTTAAAGAGGCTAAGGATGAATTCAGGAGCAAAAAAGGAACCAACAAATTAATGATTGGGAAAATTGATGATGTTGTAAAGGAGACATAAAATATTATGAAGGAGATCTTTCTAAGGAAAAACTATTTTATCTCAGAAGAAACTCATGATAATGTTGATGCATTTATTCCTGAAGTTGGACGATTTGGGATGGATGTTTCCACTCCTCTAGAAGGTAAAGGTGTAGAAGGAAATAATGAAGACAAAGTTGCAAAATATTTTAGTAAAGATGAAGGAGAAATGGATAAAGGAGAGACAAGTACAGTAAAGGATACCATTGGAATGGAGTTAGGAATAGGAAAAGTGACTGAGGAAAAGAAGATGATAGAAATGAAAGTTGAGGCAAGAGACATTGTTGAGGCATTGAAAGAGTTCCTAGAAGAAGATAAACTAGAATTGAATGATCCATAGCTCATCAAAGGACCTATCAATCTAGATGCTCTTTCGCCAACTCAAAAAATGAAGCTTGCTTCATTTGCACAAGCCAAGGCAAGGGAAGAAATTATGAATACACACATTGAAGATAATGAGCTATTGGGCCTTGCATTAGATGTCCTAGAGAAGATCATGCCAAACTATGTTAGAGATCCTTAGATACTCCATCTGGTCAATTGAAGGGCCTTATAAATTCTGTAAGTACTCATTTTGATTCTCTTGAGAAGTATGCCATGATTAAGGTTAAGGATGATTTTGATGATGAAATATTTAATCGGTTGAGTACACTGATTGAAAAAGATAGATTGCTCTTCAAAGTCAGAATGAAAATAATTCAAGATGCTTTATTTGTAGGACATAATATTTATAAAGCATGAATATCTTTTCCAAAATGTGTTAAGAATATTGAGAAGTTGATTAGAGAAAATGAAAATAAATTATCATATTTGTCTACATCCTTTGATCCCTTAATAAATTTTGTATCTAGTCATGAGGGACATGTCATAACATTGATTGACAGAATAAAGAGATTAATGAATGAGAAGGACATAGTTGTTGGTAGGATAGGTGAACTTAGAAGCCAAATTTCTCCTAAGTTGGGAACCTTGTCTAATACATTGAAGGATGTAGAAGCAACAATGAATACAAGTGATCCACATGATCTACATAAAGTTGAGATGTCAACCTATCTATTTTGTGGTCAGATTTAGATTTTTGAGAGTCTCAAATAGCGTTGGGACAAAGCTTTTTGTTTGTTGAAGATCACTTTTGTAGATATCTTCAAATTAATATGAGTAAGTTTTTGTGTACATAAGCCACACACACACACACACACACACACACACACACACACACACACACACACACACACACGCACGCACACGCACACANTTGTTGAAGATCACTTTTGTAGATATCTTCAAATTAATATGAGTAAGTTTTTGTGTACATAAGCCACACACACACACACACACACACACACACACACACACACACACACACACACACACATGCACGCACACGCACACACACACATGGAATTTTGGCTTCTGGATCACCGCCTTTTCCATTGATGTCAAAGGTGGAAATTAGTGCAGTGAAAAATGTATACCTAGCTCAAGGGGAGCACAAAATTTTGGATTTTGAGGAGTTAGTGTTTGGCACTGATTTTGACACTAAGTGTTTCTATAAATGCCAAAGGGGGAGATTGTTGACACGAGACACTACTAATATTCTTAAGGTGTTGTCATTGATGTAAAATAACATCATTATACATGTTCACATAACTTTATTTGATCATACCAAAAGTCTAAATGAAGATTTGGCTAAGTCTGGAGGTGAACAGAGTATAGTAGCAGAGTTCAGTGTTTGGTCTAGTGAGTACTCCTAGTTCAGTGTTTCAAGGTGCAAACCTAGAGGCAGTAACATAAAGGTATATTCTATCACTCTCCAAATTCATGAGGTCTAATTTTATGTTGTGTTTGAGATATGATGATCTGTATGGTGGTTTTTGGGTAAACAATGAAGAACAATAGCAGGGTGTAGTAAATCATTATGTGGATCTATCAAATCAAATTTGATGATTGATATTTTTGTTTGAGGATGTTTGTACGACATGTGGGATAGCCTATTTTGAATTTTTTTGGTCCACATTATGTTTTACATGTAGATCTACCTGACAATTATAACATATTTCCTTATTTTATGAAATTTTTTTAAGGTCAACCTATGGATGAAGAAATCATGGTAGCATATATATATATATATATATATATATATAATTGATATATTTGATCATTTTGTGATATGGTGTGTATGTGAAAAGTATGGGTAGATTAGGATTTGAGGTCCAATTCAGAGAAGATCCTCTAGACATATAGTATGAAGTGCATGAAATTAATGTATTATACCTAATTAGAAGTATTTTTACATTAGCAGATGTTGTATATCATCTAAATCTCTCAATGATTTTGTAATAATCATATAGGTAGTAAGCCTTCTTGTAATTGCGAAGTGAGCTCTAGGCAGTGTTCCTGGATGCATGTGCATTCCTTTTGTAAACATTTAATAGGGTATAATACTTTTGTGGAGTATTTTTATTTATGGGCTCCATCTCCACCATGGTTTTTCCATTGACCGGGTTTCCATGATAAATTTTTTGGTGTTATGGTGTGGTGGATGTTTATATTTTACTTGAGCATCTTTATTTTCATTTCATGTGCTTCATGGTTGAAGATTCAAATTAACAAAGTTAAAAATTGTCGAACACTAATTCACACCCCTTTCTTAGTGTTCCTTAATACCAACATTGTCTACAATTCATTATTACTTGTATTGATAGAATTGAATGCTTAGTTGTTAATTTAAAATATAAATTTATCAAACGACAAATGATGACTCCACTTTTATAAATATTGAATAAAATATAATTTATTAGATGCAGAAAGAGTGTTTTTCCTCTTATCACTTAATTTATCACTAAAGAGTGTGAGAGTTAGTAAACACTAATTAATTTTCCACTAGCACCGTAATTAACTCAGAAATACTTTCTAAAATATTGTAATACAAGGGTACAAACATTAGTCACCTTCATTAGTGAATGATATACTTGGAAATTCTGAAATAGTGATCATCAACTAAAATAATCATTTGTACATATAGTGCTTGAATAGTACATAAATACCACTCATGTAGAGGCTTCCAATATTTTTTTGAATACTATTTCAAGGTATTACTCAAGTCAAAATTCTCTAAATTAAATTCTTGAGTAATTATTTTTGTTATCCCTAGGTTAACGAGAGTGGTTGAGTTGCTTGAAAGCCTCTCGAAGGAGGTTGTTAATGATGCTTAACAATTTTAAATCAATTTTAAGAATGTTTACTAATTATTTGTTGGGTAAATACACTATTTTTTCTCTCTTTAGTGTTATATTTATACTGAAGGGGTTTTATATCTTCAGATGTGTGGTTTCATGGTTAAAACACTTCATTGGTGAAGCATCTACCAAGGTTCAAACCCTTCTTAGGTCATTGTGCTTATAGGCCTCATGCCTTCATTGGGTCGTTGATCTTGCATGTTTGAACAAGTGAAGTGTGGGGATGAGGTCCCTCATTTGTGACCAACCTCACTAGTTCATAGCTCTAGGTCAAAAGCATTTCACCTGGAGCTTGAGAGCATGTCATGTCATCGTCACCGATTATGTTAAAATCTTTACAATAGATTTTTAAAAAAATAGTGAAAGAGTTTTCTAAATTAGATATTGTTTCAACATCTTTGTGATATGTTTTACTATTCTTGTTCTTAATTTCATTTTTAATCTAATATCTATTTTATTTTTATTTATATTAGTCTCTTTAATAAAAAAAATCATATATTTTATTGTTCCTAATCAAAGGATTAGCTCCCCTAGATTCAACATTTAGTATCAAAATTTGTGCCATATTAAAAATCAACGTTTACAAAAGCATAACAAAAACAATTTCATAACAAACTATTAAAATTACATCAAAAATTTCTTCCCTCATCTCAATTTGATTGAAACAATGTTGTTCTCCATTTGTTTACATATCAAATACTCTCTTTTGTTTAGATATCAAAGATCACAATTTGAGAGCATTTGAGTTTGCTTACATTGTTCTTATTTTTATTTATTTTTTACTGAAAGAATGATTTTTACTATTATAATAAAAATAATTATTATGTAATTTTATAAATAAATAATAAATAACTATATGCCTAAATAAAAATATAAATTAATAAGTACTATTTTTGAAATAATTATCATTTTATTGTCCACATAAAATATAAAATATAGTACAATTAGTATTTTTATTTATTAATATTTTTCATATTTGTGATGTCGTTCTTAAATAGTACTTATTAATTTAAAAAAAATAACTCTTTTTTTATTGATCAAGGGTCGAAGCCAAAATCAGAACATAGCAATTGAAATATCCACCATTGTAGACTAATTGTTTTCTTTTCATGGTGAGGCACTTTAACATACTCATTTTAAGTGTACTTGTGACTTTTGAATAAAGTGTCGGGGCTCTTAAAGCTTATAAAAACCGTGTCAAGGTATTCAAAGAGTTAGGAAATGACACATACTCCCTGATAATATATGTTGTTGGTAAGTCAGTCTCAAACATGAACTCTCGCATTTGGTTCAGGAGTCTGGGAAAAGGCCCAACTACCCAACCGTACGTAGACACTACCCAACAATATATTTTATCGGCAAGTTAGAGGATTGTGTTAACTTCCTTACTTTACATATATGTTTTCTATCCAGTACCTACCTGTACCATATTAGATAGCTCATCTTCTTTTTTATTTCCTTCTCTATAGATGTGATTTATAGTAACTTCCTCAAAATATTTTTGTACTTCCAGTGCCCTGCCCATCTTGGAGTTCAATTTCTAGTTGGGGTTCTTTTTTTATGGTTTATTGATGATTATTTTTTAATCCCCTTCTATAGCCAACTTCTTAATCCCCAAGTCTTTGTTCATATGTAACCCGAACATTAATGCTTCTATTTCAACAATATTGTTTATTTTTACACCAATTGGTTTAGCAATTTTTGCACACGTTGTGTCATCCCAATGATGGATAATGAATCATATTCCTACTATACCTGGATTCCCCCTAGAAGCTCCATCAAAATTTAATTTATGTTATCCAAATTATGGCTCTGTCCATTTTCATTGTTCTCTTTTGTTCTCTTTTCCTTTATCTCCATTCCCAAAGTGTGGAGGAATGTCTAATCCATACCATGATTTCCTTATCTTATTGTCCCAAACTGTAAATTTTTTATCCTTTAGGTTATCATTTTTTAACCTATTATTTGTAATTTCTACTATTGCAAATTCAATTTTATTTAGCAAACAAACCCTTTCCATTTTGTTATCCTGGAAGATTCTCCTATTTCTTTCTTTCCATATTTTCTAGGTTAATACAGAAGGAGCAATTTTCCACAATGCTTTATATAAACTGTTGTGACCAATCTCAGACCATCTAATCAAGGTGTCTTTGAGATTGTTTGTTAATACTATTTTCTAGCCCAATTTCTCACACAACCATTGCCAACATTCATAGTAGGGACAATTAACCATTATGTGATCCAATGTCTCTTCTTCTACTTCACATAACACAAATTCAGATGGGCCAACAAACCCCAATTTCTTAAACTAGTCCATTGTCAAAATTCTACTCTACATTGATGCCGATAAAAAAAATCCCTGCCTTGGGAAGACATTATTTTTCCCAACACAAGTGTCTTGAAAGGTCTGTCTTTTCCCATTGTTGAGCATTTATTAAATATGAGTATACATCCTTTACTTTGTATTCACCGGTCTTAGATCCTTGCCAAATTAATTTTTCATCTCCCTTATTTGGATTAAAGTTCCTAGCTGCTAAAATATTTCTAATTTTTTTCCTTGTTATGGATATACCTTCTAAAGACCTACACTTCCAATCCAGTGAAGGATCCATGTAGGTTACTACTATATAATCCTTAACATATTTTCTAACTTGTTCATCTAGGATATATTTCATTCTAAGAAGACTAGGGTTGTTATCTAGGCCAACATAACCCCCTAAGGGTTGTTATCTAGGGAAGCATAACCCCCTAAGAATCACTCAAAAATAAGGCTTTGTTACCTTCTGTAATATCCCATGTAATTCTATCCAAGATTATCTCATTGCTATCATGTAAGAAATTCCAAATTTTGGATCCTCGTGGCGAATTGGCTGATCTAAATATGTTGTCTGGGCTTGTGTTTTCTAGGTATTTCTTTTGCATTATTTTAACCCATTTTCTATCTGATTCCTTATAGAATATCCACACTAGCTTGGTGCCTAATTCCTTACTTTTCTATTGTATTTTTTTTATACCTATACCTCCATCTTTAGTTGGTTTGCATATCTTATCCCAACCAATCAGTGCAAGTTTTTTATTTTCCAAGACTCCTTTCCAAAAAAATGATCTCATCTTCCTTTTTAGGTTAGTTCTGGCCTCTTTGGGAGGGGTAAATGAGGCATTTAATATGTGGGTATAGCTAAAAATATCACTTTTAGCATTGTTTCTCTCCCAGTATTTGAAAGCCATTTGCCTTTCCATAATTCCATATTTTGTTGCATTCTTCTCTCTATGGGTTCCCACAACGAGTTTGTTCTAGTTCCTTTGTTCAAAGGTAGTCCTAGATACCTATTGGGTAGGTTTCCTTTCTTGAAGTCCAATATTTTACAAATGATTCCCTCCTCTCTTGCTTCTATATTGAAGAATGTTTTTTTAGATTTGGCTTCATTAACCAGTTGCCCAAAAGACTTTGAATATTTGTTTAAGAATTTTTTATAATTTATTACTTCCTTCCTACTACTTTTCCCATAAAGCATTGTGTCATTAGCAAACTACTGATGAGTAATATTAGGAATGCTTTCCATCAATTTAATACCTTTAATCTCATCAAGTTCTTGTGCTCTTTTAATAGTCCTATCTAATGCTTCTACCATGATTATGAATAAGAAGGGAGAGATCAGATCTCCTTGCCTTAATCCTCTTGATATTTCAAAATATCCCTCAAGGGATTCATTTACCAATATTGAAATTTTGGGACTAGATATACAATTGGAAATTAAGTTAATCCATTGCTTGGAAAACCCAAATGCTTCCATGCATTTGCATAGAAATCTCCTATCAACTTTGTTGTAAGATTTCTTGATATCCAATTTTAGTAACATGTTGGGTTCCAAATTATGTTGGACTGAATGAATGGTTTCCTGAGTAATTATCACCCCATCTAGAATGGATCTGCCCAGAATAAACCCTATTTGTTCTTCTAAAATGATAAAGGGTACTAATTTTTTAACCCTATTGGCTAAGATTTTAGCTGAAACTTAATATGTTGTGTTACAAAGTGAGATAAGCCTGTAATCATCCAATTCTTTTCATTTTTTTTGTGGGGATGAGTGTAATAAATGTGTATAGTCCTAAAAAGTAAGCACCCTTAATTAGGTGCTCATTTTAGCCTCATTTTAGTATGTATGAGTTCCCACATTGATTTCACGTTCTCCTAATGCTTATTGGACTTTCTAATTAACATTATAAGTCTTATATTGATTTAATTTCTTCAAAACTCAAGATTGGCCCTTATTTCTAAGTGTGATCCTATATTGTTCCTCCAATTAAATAGTTCATTTCATCTCCTAGGAATTATCATACCATTTCTGGCCTTTACATTATCTCTCGACCTTAGAATGAGTTGTACCAAGAAATCCTACACCTGTTAATTGTCTGGGACTTGTAGTCCAAAATTTGGCTCATTTTTCTAGGTATAAGACATCATTGGAAACCCTTCCCCTAGGAATTATTCCTAGGGCCCTATGATAGGGTATTAGCTGGAGATCTAGCTTTGAGGTCGGCCTACCTAATTTTTAACCCCTGGAATGATGTGAGATGTATATAAACCCCTCATATCTCCTCAATTTGGTATTCATGATCATATTCAAGCATTCACCATTAATTTTTCAAGCATTCATGATCAATCAAGCAAATCAAAGTTCAATATCTCTTCTACAATTGAGCATCCAAGTCTTCAATCCTTCCAAGTATTCTTCCTTCTTCATCAAGCATTATTGGAAAACTATAATAATCATAATTCAAGGCATTTATTTCATGATTTCCTTTTATCTCAAGCTATTGTATATACATTTGTGATCGCATCCAAAGAGGCATTGCATCATCAAGGTATAAGGTGATTTACAATTCAGATCTGGTTTCTTTTTCGTCTTTCCTTATGTAATTTAATTTCATTTTCAAGGTGGGTTCCTAAATAGGGGGTTGACTAAGGAAAACCCCTTTAGCCAACCTTCTTCTCCATTTTTCTATGTGTAGGAATAGGTTGCAGATCCATCAAAAAGAATGGACACAGTCAGAGAAAACCCAAAAAATTTAGCCAAAGTTGTCATGTACAAGATGCCATTGGCAACCTAGCCATGGAGACAGGTCGAGTTTTGACTTATCCCTACAACTTTCAGCTCAAATTTGATAGATATTCGGATTATAGCCTCTAGGCCTAGATATGCAATTACAACTCATTCCAACATTTTGACAGTCGAGAATTCAGATAAGAAAACTCACTTCTCTTATTTCACTTCCAGGTGCATTCAAATGTTTATCCATTCCCTTTTACATCAATTTTCTTATTTGGTTTAGATCAGATCTACTCATATTTAGTCTTTTGCAAACCAATATCATCCCTCTCTTTCTCAATTCTAAGCAACAAAGGAATAAAAACCCTTCAAGGCATTGATATTGTATTGGCATCTTTATCATCAAGTGGTGTCAATCATATTGGTCTTCAAGTAGTTTTTTAATCTAATATATCTTATGTATTGGGGAACATAGCTCTTTTACATGATCCCCTTTTTATATCACACAAAATGTGTTGCTAATTTCTCTCAGTATTCTACCTGAGTTCCTCATACTTTCTAAACCTTTTGTCATCTCCTCCCCAAGGAAATGTCAACAATTTTACAAAAAATAGGTTGAGCTTCCATCCAGCCCCGGTGCTTTGTTCGAGTGTAATTCGTTTAGGGTTTTCTCAACTTTATTTTTTGTTATTTTTTCTGTCAACATACTATTTTGATCTTCTATGATAATTTTTAGGATATTTTTTATTAATTCCTCTTGTTATTTCAGGTATGATCCATCCCAATTATTTAAGATGTTCTTGAAATAGGTTACTATTTATTCTCCAATTTCTTTGGGGTCTTTGGTTATGTTTCCTCTTTCCCCTTTAATTTTGATATTTGTGTTCACATTTCTCCTTTGTTTAGTGCTATTATGGAAAAACTTGGAGTTCCTATCTCCCTCAACCAACTAGTTCTCTCTGGACTTTTGCTTCCAGATTATTTCTTCTTTAGTTAGGATATCTTCACATTTTCTAAGGAGCCCTTTCTCTTTTAAGTATTTATCTTGGTCCATTCTATTTTTTATTACTTCTTCATTTAGAGATTCTATCTCTTCATCTATCAATTTTTTTTCTTTGAAAATGTTTTTGAAATGATCTATATTCTACTATAATATCTTTTGTTTAGCTATTTTTAATTTAGCAGTGAAGCAATACATTTTAGACCCCTCTATATGTGTTTCATTCCACCATTCCTTCATCAAAACTAGAATATATCACTTCTACTTCTTTTTCTCTTTCCAACAATCTTTGTTGAAAGCTCTACATGTTTGCCACATGTCAACATGACATGCTTTTGGATCGGTCTTCCTTCCCTCATTGTTGCGTATCGTACTTGTTTGTCGTGTGTCAAAATGGAACATGGTTGTGATGACCATTTGCTGGTGGGCCCAAGCATTTTAAAGGAGTACACTGTGAGGCCTCACCCCGACCCATCATAGCTTTACTGCTCGATCACACTTTGATACTTTATGTTTTGATACATTGATACACTTTTTAATTATCCTAACAGAGACTCAAGATATTATGTTATGATGATGATTATATTGTGTGGATTACATTTTGATATGGATTAGACCTAGATTAGGTGGTTGATTTCGATTATATATGTTTAGATAAGTGAATTGATGAGAAGATCGAATCATGATTAGACTTGACTATTTCATGGATGTTATGTCATGGTGATTATAGAATTTTTATGTTTTAAACATTTCAGTATGAAAATTGCAATTAGGGATTTAATTCTTCTTATTTATTAATGCTGCTAATTATGAACTGAATATGTATATTGCATGTGATTTTATTATCTTGGACTACTGATGCTCGAGTTTAGTGTGCAGGAAAGAGAACCATGGAATTATTCAGAGAATCAAGGCTAAACACATGTGAATTGAGTAAGCCAAGGTCTAATCCAATAAGGGGTTGAAACCTCTTTGTAATGTGATCTTTGTTGTAAACGTAATCTGAATGTGTATTAATAGTTTAAAATTTATGTGGTTGTTTGGACATGTCATTGTGAATGTGATGTGTATTTTGTTTTGGTGTCACTTGACACTTGTGTTGTCTATGTGGATGGTGACATGTCAAATTAGGGCTTGGGCAAGAATCACCAAACCTTATAGGATGTTATATTAATCCCACTTGCATATAGATGTCTTGTAGGGATCACATCAAGTTGGAACTCGGATTTGAACTTTAGGAGTACCTTGGAGGGGTCAAAAGTGATCCTAGAGTGTATTTTTGGCCAAAATTAGTTAACCCTAAGGGGGTACCTTAGGTTAGAGATAGTTTTTACCTATGGGAGAAACCTAGGTCACCATTATGACTCTCCAAAATGTCTACTTTTCAAAAGTGGCGAAAATGGAGATGGCCACATGCATCTAACTTGTCCCACACTCCTTACTAATCTCACAATTAAGAGGGGAGACAAGAGGTAAGACAAAAGGCTAGATGTCATGTCTCATTATTGCTAGGTCTTGAGTACACTTTTGGGGGTCTTTTTAGAGGGTTTGGGGAGACTTAGTGGGTGTTCAC